>QUWJ01000223.1:0-66952 GCA_003430845.1 Xanthoceras sorbifolium
ATTAAATGAATATTCTAAATTTCTGAAATATATAATACTTTAATTAAAAACACATTTAGATAAACCATTATATACAACATCACAAAATACTAATCAAACTTAGAGAAATATACTAAATGTAATTCAACTGAAAATCTGATTTTGCACTAACTCAAACAAAGATATTAACTTGCTAAACTTTAGATAAAACATATTACTAAAATAAAATAGACTTTGCTTTAAAATAATTTTACACTCACAGGTTTCTGGTTTTCTCTAAGCTTGGCGCTTTGGTTCCTTCGTCTCAATACCTTTCTTGACTTTCCATAACGATTCTTTTTCTCCCATACTACGGAGATTTCTCCCTAAATAATATATTTCCAAATAAATCGTTAATATAAACACCATCAACTTATACAAAACTCAATTAACACGTTCTACGCTTTATTCTTCAATTTCTTCTATTTTATTTAATATAAATTATGTCAATCGTGCGATTCCTTTACTTGATTGAATTTCAAACATTCAAATTCGACATGATTTCTGAAATCATTTAATTTCTCTTAATTCGAATCTCATACAACACAATCCAATACATTTTCTTGGATTTCAAAACACCAATTTATATCAATTCATACAAATACAATTTCTAATACTTAATTACCCATAATCGAATTCTGTACACTATCATTTCAATTATCTACACAATTTCTCATACTAATTTCGTTAATTTAACATAAGTGAATTTCTTTCACTTAACAACATCAAATTCAACTTTATTAAACTCGATTAAACTAATTATAACTTCAATTTCGTATTTAATTTCAAAAATTATCAAAACTAATGATCCAATTTCGCTCCAAGCACAACATTATAACAAAACTCATAATACAAGTTACTATTTCGAGAATCATTTTGATTTCTTACTTAACGATTCTAAATTCAAACCACCAATTAACTCAAAAACACTCCAATTACTCACTTACTATCTCAATTTAACAATTCAAACTCAAAATCATTAAATCCCCAAATCTTTAACTTACTAATTTCTTGATTTTTATTCAAATCAACTCCAATCAAACTAATTTCAATTAAAACACTACAAAATACTCAAATCAAACACTAAACTCACAAAACCCATAAATCAATTTCACTTAAACTCAACAATCAATTCAAACATAATAAAAACTCAATCAATCTCTAAAGTTTATCAATTTCATTTCATACTCAACAATCAAACTCCAACACAATTTAATTTCATCAAATTCAAACCAAATCAACTTCATCAAACTTACCCAAATTCCTCTTGGTTTTCCTCTTCTTCCTATTGCTGGACCGTGACTCTCTTCTTCTTCCTTTCTTTCCTTTTTCTTCTTCTCCCTTGCTTTCTCTCTCTCCTTGGCCGGCCACCTCTCCTCTCTTTTCTTTTCTCTCTTTTCTTTCTCTCCTCTCTCTCGAATTTTCTGGTTTATTTCATTTGGCCGGTCAACTCTGTTTCTCTTGTTTTAAATTTGTTGTTTTGTTTTTATTCTTTTTTTTTTTCTCATTTCATTTGGCCGAGTTTGTTTGTTTGGTTTCTGGTTTACTTTACTTTTATTTGGTTTGAGTGAGTGGAATTCTCCACTCACATTCACACATGTTTTATTATAAAATTTTGTTTTTTCTTTTTGTTTGACTATTTATGGATGAAATCTCACCATGTGTCACTCATATAAATTCCTAGTAATTACAGCATGCACCTTGACCTATTAAAATCATAATGTGACCACCAATTGAGAGTTAATTATATGATTTTGGTCAACAATCTTTTGATTTACAATTTAATCCATAACAATCCATTAACTCTTTTCCACAAAAATCTATTTCAACTTACTTTTCCATCAATTAATTAAATCACAATCACAATCAAGTTAAAAATATATTTTAACTTCCAATAAATATTCTTTATATTCAATTTATGAAATCTTACTATATTCTCCAAAACTTATAATTTAAATTTCTCATATACTTTATGGAACCTTATTAATCATCTGAAACCATTTCAGATATTTTCCAAGTCTCTGATACCCTTAATACTTTTAACCTCTAATTTTATGGAAAAACCTTATTAGAAATTTCGAAATGTATAATTGGATTTCGTAGATACATTACGAAATCGTACTAATCGTCCAATAAACTCTATTATAGTACCGTACAATCAATTCTGGAAAAATAGATTACAACATCTGTACATGTACAGTACATACTATTGGGAAGAGGTTGTATCACAAAAATATATTATCTCAGCATTTCAATTTTCAGGAAAATATATTATTCCAGCTTTTTAGTTTTCAGATCAGTATATTATTTCAGCTTTTCAGTTTTCAGAAAAGTGGCCAAGTAAATAGTTATAATAGAATTTTAAGTATTTCAATTGTAAATTAAAAGTAATTATTTAGAATTGGCCATCAGATTTTATCGATTAAACATTCTTAGCTTGTATTTAAAAAGTATATCAGTTTATTAGTTTTCAGTATATCAGTTTTCAGCAATAGCATAGAGTTTTCAGTTATCAGTTTTCAGTATTAGTAATAAGTTTGAAGAGTTTCAGTTAAATTCAAAGTTAATTTTATTATATTTAAGATCTTTCAATAATTAGAAACGCATTCACTGAGCTCCTTTAGCTCATTATAGTTTTTATGTTTTATAAACCAACCTCCCAAGTACAGGTACAGGTGCAGACATTGCAGGGACGCCGAAGACCAGTGGGACCAGTCAGAGGATGCTGTGACTGTTTTACAAGCATATATAATGTTTTAGTTGTTAAGTTTGTATTTTAATATTGTTTTAACTGTATAAGTATTTTATTTAAAGATTTGATTTATTATTTTTGATAATTATTTGTTTTTGATATTTGAATTGTTTGAATTGTGATTGCGGTTTGTGGAAATAGACCGGAGGTCCACAGTAGTTGAGATTGGAAATTCTATAGAAGTGTTAAAATTTTTATCCAGGATTTGGTAATTTCAGAAAAACAGAGGAGATTCTGCCAAAATTTTTATAAAATAGTTTTGTATATAAAAAAAAAAAAATTATACTCAAATTTTCAGTTATAACAAACGGCTTAGCTTCACGGAAGCCTTTCAGCGAGGCAAGCCTCGACTAGAAAGCTACCGTGGAGTGCCGGCAGGCTGCCTAATGGGAAATAGTAGGTTAGGGGCCTGTCAGGTGGTATCAGAGCCAAAGTTTTGAAAAGTAGGGTTGTCTGTTTTAAATGTAATTTTTATGAAATGTTTTTGCATTGTTATGGTTAAGGCAACCCAGAAAATTTTCAATTGTTTTTTAAGCATATGATTTAAGACATTTTACCAGTGTTATAGAAATTAGTTTTTTTGTCAAAGTCACAGCACAATGTCCTGACGAGGTCCCAGAGATTGTCCCAAGGAAGCCAAATTAGAAGCTTCCGCCTATGATGCACTGGGGATGGATTGATTTTCCAGTTATTAAGTTGAAGTAGACAGCCATAAAAAGAAAACCATATTTGAGTTAGTTAAGGAATTTCCGAATGTAACTTTGAGAAATATTTCAGTCTTTCCCTAGATAAAGAAATAGAAGTTGTAATAGATTTAATTTCGAGAATTAAGCCAATCCTTATTTTCTCTATGAGATAGCTTCGATTGAGTTGAATAGATTAAGATACAATTAAAAAGTTGTTGAATAAGAGCTTTATTAGACTTCATTATCTCCAGTTTATTAGTTAAGAAGGACAGGAGATTATTATTAGTTGAAGGAGTAATCAGGAACAAGATAATAAGAATTGAGGGTAAACAGTTTCGAGTAAATCTAGCTTTGTTAGATATTCAGAAATTTAATGTTATTTGGGATATTTATTTTAGAAATGGCTAATGCTATTGATCTCCCTATTTATGAGATCCAATCCATTAAGTTGCCCAGAGAAGTTTGAAACAAATTTGAGAAAATATATAGAGAATTTTTATGAGGACTTACTAATAAGAGAACGTATGTTTATTTGATTAATAGTGAGATTATTAGTTTATCAGAACAGAAAGGTAGCTTGAGTATCAGGCATAGGAAGATTTTGATCAGTTATTGATTGAAAAATTCCATTGGAGATAAATGTAAAGTGATAGTAGTTTTTAATGTAATATGCTGAGTTGTAAGTTGAATAAGAACTAGTTAGATATTAAAAAGACTTCTTTTTCTGAAAAGAGAATAATGAAAATTCAAGAAACTTTGTGAGGTTTTTCCTCTAGTTATGTTGCAATGTATTATCGGTTTCCAAGTTAAAAAAGTGAGTAGTAGTGATAGTGGATTTGTTTAAGGCCTCTCTAATATTTGAGAAGTTTTCAGTTAAGCTAACTTATGTTAATATTAATGATAATAGTAAAGTTGAATAATAAAAGTAGAGGTTATCAGGAACTGAAAATCGCAGACTAATGTAGCAGAAATCAAAAAATTTTCCAGGTGCTTGATGATTTTATTGAATGTACAGATTATCAGGTCATGTTGGAGAATTCGATCAATTCTAGAATACAGAGAGAATAGATGAAGTCTTATCTAGAATAATATTTTTATTGATTAAATTGATGAGGAAGGATAGAAGCATGATTATCAGATAGAAAAGTTAAGAAAAGAAACTGAGAATGAAACAGAGTATAGATTTTCAGATTTAGTAAGATTGACTTGATAGTGAAAAGTCAGTATATGTAAGTCCTCTCCGATTGAGGACTATTGAGAAATTTGAATGCACACTTAGCATGTATTGTGGAATTCATGGAAAGTTAGGATATCATCAACTATTAATAGAGATTACCTATAGTAATAGTTATCAGATCAGTATATATATAACTCCATATGAAGGATTATACAGTATGAAGTGCAGAACCACTATATGTTAGAATGAGGCAGATGAAAAGGAAACCCAAGTCTTATTTAAAATAAACTCAAATCAGCAAGAGATAGATAGAAGAGTTATGTGAATAATTGCAATAGAGATCTAAAGTTGGAAATTTGTGATAAGGTCAGTAGTGTATAAGTTGAATTACCATCAGAGTTAATAAAGATTCACAATGTATTACAGGTGTTTAAGAATTAGCTGGTAGAACCAAAAGATTAGATGTATTATCAGTTTATTTATATTTGATAGGTAGCTTATATGTAAATTTTGAGGACGAAATTTTTATAAGAGGGGAAGAAATTGTAATACACCCTCCCGATAGATTGTACTGTACATGTACAAATATTGTAATATATTTTATTGAATTGAATTTACGGTACAGTAATGCAGTTTATTGGATGATTAGTACGATTTCGTAAAGTATATACGAAATCCAATTATACGTTTCGAAATTTCTAGTAAGGTTTTTCCATAAATTAGATGTTAAAAGTATTAAGGGTATTAGAGACTCGGAACATATCTGGAATGATTTCAGTTGATTAATAAAGTTCTATAAAGCATATAAGAAAATTCAATTATAAGTTTTGGAGAACATAATAAAGATTTCCATAAATTGGAGTGTTGAGAATATTTATTGGAAGTTAAAATATATTTTTACGATATGAGGTTGTGATTTACTTAATTGATGGAAAAGTAAATTGAAATAGATTTTTATAGAAAAGAGTTAGTGGATTGTTATGGATTAATTTGTAAGTTATAGGATTGTTGACCAAGATTATGTGATTAAAGTTATGGTTGTGGTCATTTTATAGTTTTAAAATGAAATGAGGCAAATTGTAAATATAACAGAATATAATATATATATATATATATATGGTTTAAGTGCTGTAAATCAGAAAACAAAAAAAAATGAAATGAAGAAAAGGAACCAGAAAAAAAAAAAGAAGAAACGAAACAGAAGGTGAGGCAGTGGAGAAGAAGAAGAGAAGAAAAGAGAAAGAAGAAGTGAGCAGCGAGCGGGGGAAGGAAAGAAGAGAAACATAGCAGCTGCCAGCAAGAGGAAGAAGAGGAAGTGACAGCAGCTGAAGGAGAAGGAAGAAGAAGGACAGCGGCTAAGAAGAGAGAAGAAGCAAGTGGACCGGAGAAGAAAGAAAGAAAGAAAGAAGAGGAAGAAGAAGAAGAAGAGCAAGAGGAGTTGGGTAAGTGTGATGAAGTTGATTTGGTTTGAATTTGATGAAATTAAATTGTGTTGGAGTTTTGATTGTTGAGTATAAAATGAAATTGAATTGATTTTAGTAGTTGATTGAGTTTTGATTTGTTATTGAAATTGATTGTTGAGAATATAAGTGAAATTGAATGTTTGGGTGATGATTTTGATGATGGGTTTTGTTGATTTAGTATTTGATTTGAGTTTTTGTAGTGTTTTAATTGAAATAAGTTTAATTGGAATTGATTAGAATGAAAATCAAGAAATTAGTAAGTTAAATTTTGGGGATTTTAGGATTTGAAGTTCAAATTAATTCAATTGAGATGTTATTTGTGTAATTTGAGTATTTATGAGTTAATTGATAGTGCGAATTGAGAATCGTTAAGTAAGAAGTCAAAATGATTCTCAAATTAGTGACTGGTATTATGAGTTTTGTTATAATGTTGTGTTTGGAGTGAAATTGAATCACTAATTTTGGGAATTTTTGAAATTAAATTCAAAATTGAATCTATAATTAGTTTAATTGAGTTTAATGAAGTTGAATTTGATGTTGTTAAGTGAAAGAAGTTTATTTATGTGAATTAATAAAGATTAGAATGAGCATTTGTGTAGAAATCGAATGTTACTAGTGTAGAGATTTCAATTCATGAGCAATTAAGTATTAGAAATTGTATCTGTATGATTATGATACACATTGGTGCTTAGAAAGTAAAGCAAATATGTTAAGTTGTGATGAATGAGATTCAATTTAAGAGAAATTGATTTATTGAAGGAAAATATAATTTTAGAGACATGATTTTCAGCAAATTAAATGTAATTGCTTTTATGAGAATAGAAGAAATTGAAGAATAAAGTGTTAAATGTGTTAATTGAGTTTTTGTATTAGTGATTATGTTTATATTAATGATTTATTTAAGAATATATTACTTTAGGGAGAAATCTTCGTAGTATGGGGGAAAAAGAAACGTTATGGGAAAGTCAAGAAATGTTTTGAGACAAAGGAACCGGAGCTCAAAGCTTAGAGAGAACCAGAAATCTATGAGTGTAAATTATTTTTAAGCAAAGTACATTTTATTTCCATGGTATGTTTTAAGTAAGTTTTAAAGTAATTTATGACAAGTTATGATTTTATTTAAGCGAAAATCAGATTTCGCTTTGATTGAAATGTTCTTTAATATGTTTTTAAGCTGATTGAAGTATTTGTGATATTATATGTGTTTATTTTCTTATATAAGTTTTGTAAGTTAAATAGAATTTATGTTTAAGTATGTTGTGATTAAAGTATTTTATAACTCCGAAATTTAGAAATTCTATTTATTTAAAGAGGTAAGTTTTATGTATATCCCATACTTTTGATTAAAAGTTAGTTTTCAAAGTAAAGAAAACAGTTTTCAAACCCATGGATTTCCTATGGATTATCAGATTATTAGTACCAGTAGTTAGATCCGGCCGGTACATCCCAATTGTATGTGGCAAGTTAGGGGAGGGGGGGGGGGGGGGGGGGGGGGGGGGGACAGTCCGCTAACTTCAGAGGAGTTGAGTCTGTCGAGACTGTCAGTCGCCCACACATTGGAGTATTGTCTCACTATATGATGCGACGCAGCATTCCGCACATAGCCAGTGAGATGTCTTTTATCAGATGTCACGTTAAGCGCTCCAGTTAGTCACCTCGTGACTTATATCAGATGTCACAGTGGACGGCGCAGTTAGTTGCCCTGTGACCCACTCATATGGTACGACGCAGTTAGTTGACCTATGAGTTCAGTTCAGCTTAGGGGTCCATTGGGAGTTTTCAGACACAGAAGCCAAGCTAGAGATATTTTTCAGATTTTCAGTACAAAATATTTAATTAAGAGCTTTTATACGTTAGGCTGGCCTAGATTTCCAGAAAAACAAATTTCAGTACATTATTCAGAAAACAGACAGAATGAGTTTTCAGAAAAGTATTTTATCAAAAAAATAATTTATCAGAAAAGTATATTATCAGAAGAGTATTATTAGAGAACTATATTATTAGAAATGTTTTTCAGATAAGTTTTATCAGAAAAGTATTTTCAGTAAAGTATATATTATTTCAACTTTTTAGTTATCAGAATAGTATATTATTTCTCAGCTGTTCAGTTCTCAGAAAAGAATAAAAATATATTCCATTAGTACAGCTTTTTAGTTTTCAGCATAAGAAACATATATATATTTATATATATATGTTATCAGCTTTAAAAGTTATTATATAGTCTCAACTTTTCAATTTCTAGTAAAGTAAAAGTATATATATATATATATTCTTAGTTTTTCAGTTTTCAGAAATTCGATTTCAGAATAATTTTCTGTATAAATTTCAGAACAGTTTCTAGAAAATAGATTTCAGTATAGTTTTTAGAGAAATATATTATATCAGTATTTCAGTTTTCAGAAAAGAATATCATATTAGTTTTTCAGTTTCAGAAATATAAAGGAATATTATTTCAGTTTATCATATTTCAGAAAAGTATATTATATTAGTTTATTAGTTTTTAGAAAAGTATATGATATCAGTTTTCAGTTTTCAGAAAAATATATTATCTCAGCATTTCATTTATCAGCTTTTCAGTTTTCCTAAAAATAAAAGTTATTATATTGTCTCAGCTTTTCAATTTCTAGTAAAGTAAAAGTGTATATATATATATACACACAAACACACACACACACATATATATATATTCTTATATTTTCAGTTTTCAGAAATTCGAGTTAAAAATAGTTTTCTGTATAAATTTCAGAACAGTTTCCAGAAAATAGATTTCAGTATAGTTTTTAAAGAAATATATTATATCAGTATTTCAGTTTTTAGAAAAGAATATCATATTAGCTTTTCAGTTTCAGAAATATAAAGGAATATTATTTCAGTTTATCAGATTTCAGAAAAGTATATTATATTAGTTTATTAGTTGTTCAGAAAAGTATATGATATCAGTTTTCAGTTTTCAGAAAAATATATTACCTCAGCATTTCAGTTTTCAGAAAAATATATTATTCCAGCTTTTCAGTTTTTAGATCAGTATATTATTTTAGCTTTTCAGTTTTCAAAAAAGTTGCCAAGTAAATAGTTATAATAGAATTTTAAGTATTTCAATTGTAAATTAAAAGTAATTATTTAGAATTGGCCATCAGATTTTATCGATTAAACATTCTTAGCTTGTATTTAAAAAGTATATCAGTTTATCAGTTTTCAGTGTATCAGTTTTCAGCAATAGCATAGAGTTTTCAGTTTATCAGTTTTCAGTATTAGTAATAATTTTGAAGAGTTTCAGTTAAATTCAAAGTTAATTTTATTATATTTAAGATCTTTCAGTAAATTAGAAACGCACTCATTGAGCTCCTTTAGCTAATTTTAGTTTTTTATATTTTATAAACCAACCTCCCAGGTAGTACAGGTGCAGACACTGCAGGGACGCCGAAGACCAGTGAGACCAGTCAGAGGATGCTGTGACTGTTTTACAAGCATATATAATGTTTCAGTTGTTAAGTTTGTATTTTAATATTGTTTTAACTGTATAAGTGTTTTATTTAAAGATTTGATTTATTTATTTTTGATAATCATTTGTTTTGATATTTGAATTGTTTGAATTGTGATTGCGGTTTGTGGAAATGGACCGAAGGTCCACAGTAGTTGAGATTGAAAATTTTATAGAAGTGTTAAAATTTTTATCCAGGATTTGGTAATTTCAGAAAAACAGAGGAAATTCTGCCAAAATTTTTATAAAATAGTTTTGTATAAAAATAAAAAAAAAATTTCTACTTAGATTTTCAGTTATAACAAACGGCTTAGCTTCACGTAAGCCTTTCAGCGAGGCAAGCCTCGACTGGAAAGCTACCGTGGAGTGACGGCGGGCTACCTAATGGGAAATAGGAGGTTAGGGGCCTATCATCACTGAACCCATATCTGGGTTCGTCGAACCTCAATGAACCCATATCTGGGTTCGTCGAACCTCAATGAACCCATATCTGGGTTCGTCGAACCTCAACGAACCCAGAAACGGGGTTCGTTGAAGATCGTCAACGAATCCAGACTGGGTTCGTTGAACCTCAACGAACCCAGATCTGGATTCGTTGAGGTTCGACAAACCTAGATATGGGTTCGTTGATCCTCAACGAACCTAGTTTTCTGGGTTCGTTGACGATGAAGAAACCCAGGTTTCATCCTCAACGAAACCAGAAAACTGGGTTCTTTGAGAATCAACGAACCCATATATGGGTTCATTGACATTCAACGAACCTAGAAACTGGGTTCGTTGAAGATCCTTCAACGAACCCAGTCAGATCTTCAACGAACCCAGAAAAGGTTCGCTGAAGATGTACTGTACATGTAGGTATTATAATATAATTTTCAGAATTTATTGTACGGTACACTTGTGAATAAATATACCTTTATTATGGGTAAATTGAATGTCAAAAGCACTAATGATGCTATAATGAAATTTATTGGATAGATCCGAAAGTTTCCGAAAAAGGGTATCAGAGATTTGGAAAATATCTAGAATAGTTCCAGACGATTATTAAGGTTCCATAAGGTATATACGAAATCTAATTATAAATTAAGATTTTCATAAATTGGAGTATAAAAATATATTCTTGGAAGTTAAAATATATTTTTACGATATGAGGTTGTGATTTAATTAATTGATGGAAAAGTAAATTCGAATGGATTTTTGTGGAAAAGAGTTACTAAATTGTTATGGATTAAATTGACAATTAAAGTGTTATTGGACAAGTATATGTAATTAGTTTTCAATTCGTGGTTACATTAGGATTTGAAAATGAAAAGGGGCAAATTGTAATTATAGAGAAGTAATATAATATATATATATATATATTAGAATCAGAAATTGAGAGAGGAAGAAGAAAAACAGAAACGAAAACAGAGGAAGAGAGAGGCGGTGGAGGAAGAAAAGAAAGAAAAGAAAGAAAAGAAAAAGAAGAAGAAGCAGAGAAGGGAGATCGGCCAAAGGGAGAAAGAGGAAGAAAGAAGAAAGAGGAAGTAGCAGCCAAGAGAAGGAAGAAAAAAAAACTGTGCAGAAAAAAAAAAAAAACAGAGCAGAAAATGTGCAGGGAGAAAAGAAGAAAAAGAGAAAAAGAAAAGAGAAAGAGAGATGAGGAAGTTTTCGGTTTAGCTAGAAGAAGAAGAAGAAGAGGATTTGGGTAAGTGTGATGAAGTTAAATTGTTTGAATTTTGATGAGATTAAAATTGTGTTGTAGAGTTAGTAGTTAACAATTGATGAAATTGAATGGATTTTAGAAATTGATTGAGTTTTGATTGTGGTTGAAATTGATTGTTGAATGTAAGTGAAATTGAATGTTTGGTTGATGAAATTGAATGATGGGTTTTGTTAATTGAGTATTTGATTTGAGTTTTTGAAGTGTTTTAATGGAAATTAGTTGGAATTAAATTGATTGAAATGAAAATTTAGAAAATTAGTAAGTTAGAGATTTGGGGATTTGATGATTTTGAGTTTAAATTAGTTAATTGAGATGTTATTTGTGTAATTGGAGTATTTTTGAATTAATTGACGGTTTGAATTTAGAATCGTTAAGTAAGAAATCAAAATGATTCTCGAAATAGTAACTTGTATTATGAGTTTGTTTGTGATGTTGTGTTTGGAATGATTTTGAAGTTGAATTTGATGTTGTTAAGTGAAAGAAATTCACTTACGTTAAATTGACGAAGATTAGTATGAGAAATTGTGTAGAAATTAAAATTGATAGTATACAGAATTCGATTTATGAGTAATTAAGTATTAGAAATTGTATTTGTATGAATTGATACAACTTGGTGTTTAGAAATCCAAGAAAATGTATTGGATTGTATTGTATGAGATTCGAATTAAGAGAAATTGAATGATTCCAGAAATTATGTTGAATTTGAATGTTTGAAATTCGATCAAGTAGAGGAATCGTATGATTAACATGATTTATATTAAATTAAATGCAATTGATTTTATTATAATAGAAGAAATTGAAAGAATAAAGGGTTAAAGGTGCTAATTGAGTTTTGTATTAGTTGTTATATTTATATTAATAATTTATTTGGAAATATATTAATTTAGGGAGAAATCTCCGTAGTATGGGAGAAAAAGAATCGTTATGGAAAGTCAAGAAATGTATTGAGACGAAGGAACCTGTAACACCCCCCGACCCGACCCGGCCGGACCGACCCGGGGAGCACTACTCGGACTTTCAAAATTTTTCAAAATTTCATTTTACATTTCAAAATTATTGTGAGCCCATAAAACAGTTTAAAAATCTTTTTCAAGTGAGCCCATAGCAATAAATAAACTTTTTACGAAAATTTGGCAGAGTACCGTTTGTTTTTCAGATTTCTCAAAAACCTGCTTTTACACAAATCAATCCAAAATTCACATTTTTCACAAACACTTCTATAACACTTTCAAACAGTTGCGCACTCTGCCGTATAGTGCGACTTACCATCACAATTTATAAAATAAAACAAATCATAAAATAATTAATTGCAAAACATATTACAAAATGTATTTACAAATCCCCTGTATATACATGCTTTCAGAATATATATATACATAACACAATATAGCTACCCAACTGTACAAATCTCTGGGACTCTGTCCGCAACTCTTTATCTCTTCAGTTCTTAGC
The DNA here is from genome assembly GCA_003430845.1 of Xanthoceras sorbifolium. Lineage (NCBI taxonomy): Eukaryota > Viridiplantae > Streptophyta > Magnoliopsida > Sapindales > Sapindaceae > Xanthoceras > Xanthoceras sorbifolium. Next base: position 12,732 of record QUWJ01000223.1, read on the forward strand.
CTCTTCCGGATCCCTGGTACCTACGCGTTAGAAACAAAACTAACGCGCTAAGCATAAAGCTTAGTGGGTGTACTATAAACTCAATTAAATAAATCACAATATAAATATCTTTTAAGAATAAATAAACCACAATATATGTATATATAATTTATTTTGAATCCATTTCAAAATCAAATAAATTTCAAAATCAGAGCATTAAACAAATTCAATAACTTTAATGTCAATAATGAGGTCAACATATGAATGCAATCAATAAAATCATTCGGTTCACTTTTCAATTCCAATCAATTCTGGCCCACTAGAATACTAAACATTCTAGGACTGGAATATGGGTCAATGTGACGTCCGGGGTTGCCCCGCAACAACAGTCACTGATATCAACGTGATTGTCCGAGATTGCCCCGCAACAACAATCACTAGTATCATTGTGATTGTCCGAGATTGCTCCGCAACAACAATCACACAATAATAACGGCGCAGTACTGCTCAGAAAACCCAGCTGGTATACCAACCTCCTATATCCATTTCTATATCTAAGTATCCTAGGGCCGTTACAATAAACGATTTTCAAATATTCGCAATAAATTACAAATCATAAACAATAGTCATGCAAGTAACTAAATCAAGTATTTCTCACGAATCGTAACAATCGAAATATTCAAAAACACGATCCAAATACGATCTATCATAAAATCATTCCAAATCAACAATATATATATATATATATATATAAATCATCGATTTTTCATATAAATAAACAAGTTTCTTACGAAAATCGAAAACGTGAACTTTCAACGAAATCGAAAACGAAAACGGAAACGAAAACGAAAACAATAACGAGATACTTTTCGTAAAGATTTCGAAATCGAAAGTACTCCAACCTGGAATCCTTGTTTTCGTTCGAAAATCCACGGTTCTACGATTTCGTTTCCTTCCCTTTCCTTTTTCTTCTTCTTCTTCCTTCTCTTTCTTTCTTCTTCTTCTCTCTTTTCTTTCTTTTTCTCGGCCTTTTCTCTCTCTTTTTAGTGTTCTGTGATTTCTGGCTTCCTCGAGAAGCCACTTCTTTTTTTATATTTTTTTCGCTACCGCGACCGTCGTCGCGACCTGTGGTCGCGCCACCAGGTCACGGTGCTCACTGGACCATTCGCACCGCCTTCATCGCGAGCGCACCTTGGTCGCGCTGGAGCTCGCGTTGCTCACTGCCCGAATTCGACGTTTTCATCGCGAGCAGTTCATCGCAACCTATGGTCGCGGTGACTGGTCGCGGTGACTGGTCGCGATGCTGACTGCCAGAAATCGCGTTTTTCACCGCGAGCGAGCCATCGCGACCTGTGGTCGCGGTGACCAGGTCGCGATACTCTCTGGTTCAATTTTCAATTTTTCAACCATTCAATTTTTCAACCATTCAATTTTTTATACATTTAATTACATTTTCACCCCCTCAAATAGTAAAATTTATTTTCACATATATAACATTAATTACCCGAAATCCGGGATGTTACAGAACCAGAATACCAAGCCTAGAAAAAACCAGAAACCAGTGAGTGTTAAACTATTTTAATGCGAAATTATATTTTTAGTTGAAATATACTTTAGTGTACTTTGATTTAATTTAATTATTTATGACTTAATATATATGTTGTTTATTTATATGTGCTTTATATTCAAAATAAAATTGTTTGCTTCAGTGATATATTTAAATTAAGGTGTTTTATATTTCAGAATTTTTGAGTTTGTATTCAGCTGAGAAAATATTTATGCATGAAATTTAGTTAAAGAAATATATTTTTATGTATATATTTCAAGTTTTTAGATTAAAAGCTAATTTTCAAAAGTAAAGAAAATAGTTTTCAAACCATGGATGCCCATTTATTATCAGAATTACCAGAATTATAAGAATTTATCAAAATTATTAGAATTATCAAAATTTATCAGAATTAGACGCGGCTGGTACATCCCAATTGTGTGTGGCAAGTTAAGGGGGGACAGTCCGCTAACTCCAGAGGGGTTGAGTCTGTCGAGTCTGTCAGTCGCCTACACATTGGGGTGTTGTCTCGCTATATGTTGCGACGCAGTATACCACACATAGGCAGTGTGATGTCTTTTATCAGAATATCAGAAGTCACCAGTGTGGCGCCAGATTAGCCGCTTGGTGACACCCTCCATATGGTACGACGTCAGTTGGGTCGTTCTATGGAGTATCAGAAATCAGAAGGGTTCCATGGGTTTCATCAGAAAAGTATTTATTAGAAAAAGAATTATTAGAAACGTTTTATCAGGAAAGTATTTCTTAGAAAAAGAATTATATAGAAAAGTTTTATCAGAAAAATATTATTAGAAAAGTATATTATTTTAGCATTTCAGTTATTAGAAAAATATATTATTTCAGTGTATCAGATTTTAGAAAAGTATAATATATTAGTTTATTGATCTTCAGAAATATTGAAAGGTTTTCAGTATAGTTTTCAGAAATTAGATTTCAGAATAGATTTCAGTATAGTTTTCAAAACAGTTTTCAGAAATTAGATTTCAGAATAGTTTTCAATATAGCTTTCAGAACAGTTTTCAAAAGTTAGATATCAATATATTTTTAGTATGAATTTCAGAATAGTTTTCAGAAAATAGATTTCAGAAATAGTTTATCAGTTTAGTATTTTTACAAAACAGATTTATATTATTTTCAGATTTTCGGGAGATTAATAGAAATTAATAGAAAAAGAATTAAAGTTTAATTAGAAATTTAACAGCACTCACTGAGCTCGTTTAACTCATTAAAGTTACAGATACAGGTACGGGTGCATAGGTTGCAGGGACGTCGAAGACTAGCAGGACCAGTCAGAGGATGTTGTGACTGTTTTACAGGCATATAAATGTTTTAGTTATTAAGTTTGTATTTTAGTATTGTTTTAAGTGTGTAAGTATTTTATTTAAAGATTTGATTTATTTATTTTGATAATTGTTTATTTTCATATTAAACTATTTGAGTTGTGGTTTATGGAAATGGACCGGAGGTCCACAGTAGTTGAGATTTGAAAAATTATAGAAGTGTTCAAGTTGTTTTATGCAGGTCTCCAAGATTTGGTAAACTTAGAAAAACAGATGAGACTCTGCCAAAATGTTTATAAAATAATTTTGTATAAAAAAAAAAAATTTTCCTACTCAGAATTTCAGAATAAAGAAATGGCTTAGCTTCACGGAAGCTTTTCACCGAGGCAAGCCTCGACTGGGAAGCTACCGTAGAGTGCCAGCAAGCCGCCTAACATGAGATAGTAGGTTTGGGGCCTGTCAAAGATCTTCAACGAACCCAGATCTGGGTTCGTTGATCCTCAACGAACCCAGAAACTAGGTTCATTGAGGATGAACGAACTCAGTTTCAATTTTTTTTTTTTTGGGTTGGTGGAGATCCATCATTTTCAATTTCAATTTTTTAAAAAAAAATTAGAAAAAATATTTAATTTTAAATTTTATTTTTTTAAAAAAATTTCAATATAATCTTTACCGTCCATCATGATTGATGGACGGTGGAGATCTATAGAAGTTCATTTTGAAATTTTTAATTTTTTTAATTTAATTTATTTTACTAAAAAATACCCCTGGAACCGTTAAGTTTGACTAACGATTGACTTACAGAAGGACCAAAATGATACATTTCTAAAGGTTAGGGTCCAAGGATACCAATAAACGAAACTGATTTAAAAAACTGATAATTCCCCAAAAGTTAGGGACCAAATTGATAATCCCCTCGTATTCACTATTGTGACCCTCAACTTTTTAGAAATACATCAAAATGGTTATTCTGTTAGTCAACTGTTAGCCAACATTAACTAGAGCGGGGATATTTATGTCTTTATACATAATTTTATAAAAGGGGGATTATCATTTTGGTCTCTAAGTTTTGGAGAATCATCAGTTTGTTAAATGAGTTTTAGTTAATGGTACATTTGGTCCTTAACTTTTAGAAAATGTATCAATTCGGTCCCTTTGTTAGTCAACCGTTAGTCAAACTTAACGGTTTCAGGGGTATTTTCGTCTTTAAACTTATCAATAACTCAACAGTAAATTTTTTAGTAAAATGACATATCTATCCCTAGCTAAAAATTTAAAATATCTCTTCAAAAAAAAAATTAAAAAATAATAAAAAAATTAATTAGATCGCCACCGTTAATCAAGATTGTTGGACGGTATAGATTATATTAGAATTTTTATAAAAAAAATTGAAAATTAAAAATTAATTTTTTTTATATTTTGTTTTTTGTTCTAAGTGGAGGTCCAGATTAGAGCTCCACTAACATCCAAAAAAAAAAAAAAAACAAATAATCTGGGCTGAAGAACCTAAGATGGATTCTCCGTAGAAGAACCCATCTAGGTTCTTCGGGGAAGAACCTGATCTGGGTTCTTCGGCGAAGAACCCACATATGGGTTCTTCAACGAGTGTTCTTCGTTTTTCTTTTTTTCTGGTTTTTTTTTTTATGTTGGTAGAGATCCAATCTGGATCTCCACCAAGATTTCCAATATAATTTCATTTTTTTTAATTTTCACTTTCTATTTTTTTTAAATTCCTAAATAATTTATACCGTCCATCAAGATAGAAATCAGTTTTAAAAATATTTAGTTTTTACTTTTTATTGTTTAAAAAAATTCTAATATAATCTCCACCGTCCATCAATTTTGATGGACGGTGGAGATTCATTTAAAAAAAAATATTTTTATTTTTTAAATATTAATCTGAAATGATCATATTATCCTTTTAAATATTAATAATTTTTAAAAAATTAGAGGTTAAAATTATAATTTTAATTTATTTAAATAGAGTTAAGGGCAAATTAGTCTTTTTACCAATTCTGTGAGGTTTGACCGTTAGAAAATTAGTCAAAGTGACCAAAATGATACATTTCCAAAAAGTTAGGGTCCAAGGATACCAATAAATGAAACTGATTGAAAAAACTGATAATTCTCCAAAAGTTAGGGACCAAATTGATAATCCCCCGTTAATATGCATATGAAAGTGATATCTTTTAAAAATTTGGGGACCAAATTATAACTCTCCCTTTTATAACTTGGACCTTCTTGAATGTGGATACAAGGAAATTAAAATTGATAAATATACCAATATATCCATTGATATTTTTATATTTTGGAGAGACCGATATCGAAACGGACAAATATCCAATATCCTGTAGAATATTCGAACGTGTTCGAAATATCTACAAAATATTCCAAATATCTCGAAAATCTCAAAATTTTGTGATTGTCCCTTAAAAATTCATGGATGTTATGTAAATTATTAAAAAAAAATTTAAATCTTAAACACTTAAATTATTGTTCAAATAATATAGATTGAAAAATTATTTTAGAAGAGGCGTTAACAAATTTATTAAAATTTTCAAGATGATAGTCAATAGTAGAATTATTGAAATAAAAAATTAGACATAGAGGCAAAGAGTGAATGTGTAAAACCTGTCCTGCATAATTCAAACAAAAAAAAATATATATTCGGTAAAAGTTGAAAACAATCTAAAAATCAATAATTACTTTTTCTTTTTGTAAAAACTCTTCCTCAATTATTTGTTATTTTGATATTTTCTAAAACTGATCTACAATATATATATATATTGAAATGAACCATATCTATGAAGTAAAAATAATAAAAAACATAGCCTATTATTATCTGAATCTTATGCGGTCTTAGTTCAGAAATAAAAAATCTAAGTAGAAATTTTATAAAAATCTAAGTAAAACTATTTTATAAAAATTTTGGCAGAATCTCCTCTGTTTTTCTGAAATTACCAAATCTTGGAGACCTGCATAAAAACATGAACACTTCTATAACCTTTCAAATCTCAATTACTGTGGACCTCCGGTCCATCTCAATACCACAACTCAAACAGTTTAAATATCAAAATAAATAGTTATCAAAGATAAGCAAATCAAATCTTTAAATAAAATATTTATACACTTAAAACAATATTAAAATACAAACTTAACAATTGAAACATTATATATCTTTATAAAACAGTCACAGCATCCTCTGACTGGTTCTGCTAGTTCTCGGCGTCCCTGAAATGTTTGCACATGTACTTGGGAGGTTGATTTAAAAACATAAAGAGAAACTAGAGTGAGCTAAAGAAGCTCAGTGAGTGCATTTCTAATTTACTGAAAGATCTTAAATATAAAAAAAATTACCTTTGAATTTAACTGAAACTCTTCAAACTTATTACTATTACTGAAAACTGATAAACTGAAAACTCTCTGCTATTGCTAAAAACTGAAAAACTGATATACTTTTTAAATACAAGCTAAGAATGTTTAATCGATAAAATCTGATGACTAAGCCTAAATAATTACTTTTAATTTACAATTGAAATACTTAAAATTCTATTATAACTATTTACTTGATCACTTTTCTGAAAACTGAAAAGCTGAAATAATATACTAATCTAAAAACTGAAAAAGCTGGAATAATATATTTTCCTGAAAACTGAAATGCTGAGATAATATATTTTTCTGAAAATTGAAAACTGATATCATATACTTTTCTGAAACTAATAAACTAATATAATATACTTTTCTGAAAACTAATAAACTAATATAATATACTTTTCTGAAATATGATAAACTGAAATAATATTCCTTTATATTTCTGAAACTGAAAAGCTAATATGATATTCTTTTATGAAAACTAAAATACTAATATAATATTTCTCTAAAATCTATACTGAAATCTATTTTCTGGAAACTGTTCTAAAATTTATACAGAAAAGCTATTCTAAAATCGAATTTCTGAAAAACTGAAAAATTAAGAATATATATATACTTTTACTTTGCTAAAAATTGAAAAGCTAAAACTATATCTTTTCTGATAAAACTTCTCTGATTAAACTTTTCTAATCATATAGTTTTCTGATAATACTCTTCTGATAAAATGCTTTTCTAAAAACTTATTCTGTCTCCTGAAAACAATGTACTGAAATCTGTAATCATCCGTTTTCTGAATACTGTACTGAAATCTGTTTTTCTGAAAATCTAGCCAAGCCTAACGTATAAAACTCTTAATTTAATATTCTGTACTGATAATCTGAAAATATTTATGGCTTGGCTTATGTATCTGAAAACTCCCAATGAACCCCTAAGCTGAGCTGAACTCATAGGTCGACTAACTGCACCGTACCATATGAGTGGGTCACAGGGCGACTAACTGTCGCCGTCCACTGTGACATCTGATATAAGTCACGAGGCGACTAAATGATGCGCTCAACGTGACATCTGATAAAAGACATCTCACTGTCTATGTGCGGAATGCTGCGTCGCATCATATAGCGAGACAACACCCTAATGTGTGGGCGATTGACAGACTCGACAGACTCAACCCCCCTGGAGTTAGCGGACTGTTCCCCCTTAACTTGCCACACACAATTGGGATGTACCGGCCAGGTCTAACTACTGATAACGGATATGATAATCCATAGGAAATCCATGGGTTTGAAAACTGTTTTCTTTATTTTAAAAATTAGCTTTTAATCAAAAACCATGGAATATAAATAAAACATATTTATTAAATGAATATAAAATTAAAATTTCTGAGATATATAATTACTTTAACTAACCACATTTAAATCAACAATTATATACGAAATCACAAAATACTAAATCAAACTTAAATAAAATAAACTAAATATAATTCAACTGAAAATTCTAATTTTGCACTAACTTGAATGAAAATATTAACTTGCTAAACTTAACATAAAGCATATCACTAAAATAAAACTTCTTAAATAAAATCAAAACTTGATAACATTCATTTATATAAAAAAAAAATATTTTAACACTCACAGATTTCTGGTTTTCTCTAGGCTTTGAGCTCCGGTTCCTTTGTCTCAAAACAGTTCTTGACTTTCCATAACGTTTCTTTTTCTCCCATACTACGAAAATTTCTCCCTAAAGTAATATATTTCTAAATAAATCGTTAATATAAATATCATCAACTTATATAAAACTCAATTATCACGTTCTACGCTTTATTCCTCAATTTCTTCTATTCTAATAAAATCAATTACATTTAATTTAATATAAATCATGTCAATCATACGATTCCTATACTTGATCGAATTTCAAACATTCAAATTCGACATGATATCTGGAATCATTCAATTTCTCTTAATCAAATCTCATACCTCACAACTCAACATATTTACTTTACTTTCTAAGCAGCAGTTTGTATCAATTCATACAAATACAATTTCTAATAGTGGAGACCTGCATAAAACAACTTGAACACTTCTATAATTTTTCCAATCTCAACTACTGTGGACCTCCAGTCCATTTCCACAAACCACAACTCAAATAGTTTAATATGAAAATAAACAATTATCAAAATAAATAAATCAAATCTTTAAATAAATTACTTACACACTTAAAAAACAATACTAAAATACAAACTTAATAACTAAAACATTTATATGCTTGTAAAACAGTCACAGCATCCTCTGACTGGTCCCGCTGGTCTTCGACGTCCTTGCAATGTATGCACCCGTACCTGTACCTGTACCTATACCTGGGGAGGTTGGTTTTAAAACATAAAACTTTAATGAGCTAAAGGAGCTCAGTGAGTGTTATTAGTTTCTAAATAAACTTTAATTCTTTTTCTGAAATCTAATTTCTGAAAACTGAGAAACTGATGTAAGACTCTTATTTTTTTTTCCTAAAAACTGTTATGAAATCTATACTGAAAACTATTCTGAAATCTAATTTCTGAAATCTGTTCTGAAAACTATACTGAAAACCTTTCAATATTTTTGAAAATCAATAAACTAATATATTATACTTTTCTGAAATCTGATAAACTGAAATATTATATTTTTCAAATAACTGAAATGCTAAAATAATATACTTTTCTAATAATATTTTTCTGATAAAACCTTTATGATAAAACTTTTCTAATAAATCTTTTCTGATAAAACCTTTATGATAACACTTTTCTGATAAAACTTTTATAATAATTCTTTTTCTAATAAATACTTTTCTGATAATTTTTTTTTCTGATAAAACCCATGGAACCCTTATGATTTCTGATACTCCATAGAACGACCCAACTGGCATCGTACCATATGGAGGGTGTCACCAGGCGGCTAATCTGGTGCCATACTAGTGACTTCTGATATTCTGATAAAAGACATCTCACTGTCTATGAGGCTGAATTCTGCATCGCCTGCATATAGCGAGATAACACCCCAATGTGTGGGCGACTGACAGACTCGACAGACTCAACCCCTCTGGAGTTAGCGGACTGTCCCCCCTTAACTTGCCACACACAATTGGGATGTACCGGCTGGGTCTAATTCTGATAAATTCTGATAATTCTGATAAATTCTGATAATAAATGGGTATCCATGGTTTGAAAACTATTTTCTTTACTTTTGAAAACTAGCTTTTTAATCTAAAAACTTAAAATATATACATAAAAATATATTTCTTTAACTAAATTTTATGCATAAATATTTTCTCAGCTGAATATAAACTCAAAAATTCTGAAATATAAAACTCCTTAATTTAAATATATCACTGAAGCAATCACTTCTATTTTCAGTATAAAGCACATATAAATAAACAACGTATATATCAAGTCATAAATGATTAAATTAAATCCAAGTATACTAAAGTATATTTCAATTAAAAATATCATTTTGCTTAAAATAGTTTAACACTCACTGGTTTCTAGTTTTCTTTAGGCTTGGTGCTCCGGTTCCTTTGTCTCAATACATTTATGGCCTTTCTGCATAATTTCATTTCCCCCCCAACTCCTCTTGGTTTTCCTCTTCTTTCCTTTTCTCTTCTTTTTCTTTTTCCTTTTTCTTCTCTTCTTCTCCCTCACGATTTCTGTCCTCTGTTTTCTTTTTCTTCTTTTCCCGCTGCTGACCCTTCTTCTTCTTCCTTCTCTTCTGCTGGCAGCACCTTCTTCTTCCTCTCTTCTTCTTCTTCTCTTCCTATTCGGCCGACCCTTCTCTCTTTTTCTCTCCCTTCTGTTCTCAAATTTTCTTCTTTTCTTTCTTGTTTTCCCGAGTGTTCTCTGCCTCTGTTTCTATTTGTTTTTGGTTTCACCGACTTTGCCACTTGATTATTTTTTTGTTTGATTTGAGTGGAATCTTCACTCACATGCTTATATATATATATACACTTTTGTTTTTGTTTCTGATTTGCTTTTTTTTGTTGGTTTTACTTTGAATTTGAGTTAGTGGAAATATCCACTAACTTATTATATATATATATATATATATATATATTATAATATATATTCTTAATTATAACATGACCACCAATATACAATTTAATCACATAAATTTGATCCATAATCTTATAACTTATAAATTAATCCATAACAATCTATTAACTCTTTTCCACAAAAATCCATTTCAATTTACTTTTCCATCAATTAATTAAATCATAATCTCATATCGTAAAAATATATTTTAACTTCCAATAAATATTCTTCACACTCCAATTTATGGAAATCCTTACCATGTTCTCCAAAACTTATAATTTAAATTTCTTATATACTTTATGGAACCTTAATAACCATCTGGAACTATTTCAAACATTTTCTGAGTCTCTGATACCCTTAATACTTTTAACAATTTATGGAAAATACTCACTAGAAATTTCGAAACGTATAATTAGATTTCGTATATACTTTACGAAATCGTACTAATCGTCCAATAAACTCCATTATAGTACCGTACAATCAATTCTATAAAATATATTACAATATCTGTATGTGTACATTACAATCTATCGGGAGGGTGTATTACAATTTGGACCGAATTTCTTCTCTTCTTTCTTTCTCTTTTTTTTTCTTTTTCTTTTTTTTCTTTTCTTCTTCTTCTGCTCTGTTTTCTTCTTTCTTTTGTTCTGCACAGTTTCTGCACTTCTTCTTGTTCTTCCGCTGCTGACTTCTTCTCCTTCTCTTCCTTTCCTCTTCTTCCCTTCCTCTCCTCTTTTTCTTTCTTCTTCTCTTCTGCCGGTCCCATGCTCTGTTTTTTTTGGTGTGTTCTTCTCCATTTTTTCTGCACAAATTCAGCTCTCCCTCTCATCCATGGCAGCCTTCTTCTTCTTCTTCTTTTCTTTCCGGCCGCAACTTCCTTCCCCTCTTTCTTCTCTTCTTTTTCTTCTCCTCCCTTCTCGAATTTTCTGGTTCTTTCTCGCCTCCTCTCTGTTTTCCTTTTGCTGGTTTCTTCATTTCATTTTCTGATTTCATTAATATATATATATATATATATATATATATAATATTATATTATATTACTTATCTCTAATTGACATTTTGCCCCTTTTCATTTTAAAATTATAATATAACAACCAATATACAATTTAATCACATGAATTTAATCCACAATCTTATAACTTACAAATTAATCCATAACAATCCACTAACTCTTTTCCACAAAAATCCATTTCAATTTACTTTTCCATCAATTAATTAAATCACAACCTAATATCGTAAAAATATATTTTAACTTCCAAGAATATATTCTTATACTCCAATTTATGAAAATCTTACTATATTATCCAAAACTTATAATTGGATTTCGTATATATCTTATGGAGCCTTAATAATCGTCTGGAACTATTCCAAATATTTTCCGAGTCTCTGATTCCCTTAATACTTTTAATATCTAATTTATGGAAAATACTCAATAGAAATTTCGAAACGTATAATTGGATTTTGTATATACTTTACGAAATCGTACTAATCGTCCAATAAACTCCATTATAGTACCGTACAATCAATTGTATAAAATATATTACAATATCTGTATGTGTACAGTACATAATATCGGGAGGGTGTATTACAGTATTAAAATGAGAGAGAGTTGATATAACAAGAAAAGTAGATAATGATGATGCTGACATGCAATCGTCGCCCGTTTTAGCACCACCGATCAATATTGCATGTGTTATGCCGGATAATTCTTCAACAAAACGTTGTAGAGGGCAACCAATGGGTTTCGAGAAGTCACGGGACTTGGCTTCCGTAGGTTAGTTGTTTTAATTTGCTATTTAAGACAATTGTATAATCTCGAGGTTAACTTGTATTATTTAACCTATTTCTTTCATGTATGTATAGTATAATTGCTTTTTGTTCATTTGGTGAGTCTATGATATATTTTTATGATCCAAAGTACTACATAGTTTTAATATTTTGTTAAAAAACTTATTAATTATATATAAAAATTATGCGCGTAGTTAGAAATTTAATATGGAGTGTGGTAAGATTGAAATTTTTATGGGCTAACAGAGATATTAGGCTCTTACTAAAATTTTTATTTAAAAAGAAAAATATAAAAACAAACTATTTTTTTTTCAAAAAAAAAGGGTTAGGTTACATACTAGTCGAATCCTAAAGGAACTCCGCCCCCGTGTAAGATAATGTATTGAATGATGTAAGTAGTTGAATGGGTTAGGTTAGGTTACATACTAGTTGAATGATGTATGTATATTTTTGGGGTTTCCTAGGGTTGGGAGTTATGTTCGACAGACAGCCACTGAGAGGTCGAACGACCCATATTCTAGTCCTGAAATTATGTTGAGTATACCAAAGGGCCAGATTGAAATGAATTTGAATGAAATAGGTATAAGCGAATTTAGAAATTGATTTCTTATGATCATTTATTATTTGCATTGCATACTAATATGTTTGAATATAATGTTCTTTTGAAAAGCTATTTTGTGAATTTTATAAATGAGTTTGGTGTACACCCAATAAGCGATATGCTTAGCGCGTTGATTTCATCATGCGTAGGTGACAGGGATACAGAGGGAGAAAAAGACTGAAGAGGTGATAGCTGCAGACTGAAGATTCAGCTTCACCATACCTTTGGGTAGCTATATAGTTTTGTATATTATATTCAGTTACGCATGTATATACAGAAGTTTGTAAATTTGACATATATATGTTTTGTAAATATTTATTTAATGGTTTGTGTTTTCAAAGTTTGTAAATATTAAATTATGAATTGTTTTATTTGAAAATGTTTGGAAATTCGCTCTATATGGTAATGTGCGCATTTGATTGAGAAAAACATTTTGAAGTGTTGATTATTATATTATTGAGTTTTTATTTGAAAACATGATTTTTGGAAAATCAGAAAAATAGAGGAAACTCTGGCAAAATTTTTCAAAACAGTTTTAGATGGGCTCACTATAAAAATAAAAGATTTTTAAAATATAATTTATTTGGTTTTCAATGGTTTTTCAATTATAAAGTGAGTTAAGAAAAGTTTTGAAACCAGTAGCACTCCCTGGGTCGATCCAGTCGGGTCGGGTCAGGGGTTGTTACAAAAATGTTGTTTTTCGAAGGTGGATATTTTGTTGAAACAGCTAGAGGAAACTTCTCTCCTCATGTTGTGACTGTACCTATAAGAGAGGTAACAAATAATTGTATTAGTGTGACATGGAAATTTAGTTGATTTTTTTTTTGTTTCATTTTTGTCTTGCATGTTAGAATCTTTATTCTATATGGTCCTTGAGGTTCTACTATAATTTTGACTTGTAGGATCTTGGTGGTACGATATTATCAGTTTTTCGAAGGTCTTCGCACGAGCTACGTGTTCTTTCACTTGTAGGCAGGGTCTCTAATGTTGTTTTATGCCAATCCGATTCTTTGACTACTGGATTAAAATTTGAGGTATGTTTTATGACCAATCTAGTCTTCTTTTGTACTCTTCCAATTTTATCATTTATCATTTTATGTCATTTGTATGACAAACCTACTCGAGCTTTCGTAGATCAACATACAACATTTTTCTTATTTCTATTAATTAATCGTATATTTGCACTTTGAGAGGGAACCTTTGCATTTTAGGGGTTTAGGATGTGTTTGGGAGCAAAACAAATTGCAAGGAGAAATTGAATGCATATATTTGAAGCATGATTCACATTGGTATAATAGTATTTAATGACATGCATTATAGTTATTAAATTCCCCCTCTTCATACATGCATAAAGGGCCAGTTTCAAATTTTGTGTCTATCTGGATCCTTTACACATACTGATGTGGGTGGCAAAAATCGGACAATCAGCAAGTAAAGTATTGCACTAGGTAAACTTGATGGGCAAGTTTTCGGTGGTGTTGTTGAAGGTCCATTGATTGTAGCTACCCCTATCCAAGTAAGGCCTTGCCTGATCATTTCGACAAAACTGACAATCACTCAATCACTAAAGATTTTAATATCACTGTTTTTAATTTATATTTTTTTTATACATATATATTACATTCGTTGTTCACATTAACGTTCCATTGCTAGTAAAAATTCACGCACTCAGTTTGGCTTTGTTATGGTTTATCAGCTTCTTGTTTACTACTTTCAAGCAAAATGACAAAGAAAACCAGAGGTCAAGTCTTGCTTCAGACCAAAGAACATCTCCACATATCGGTGGGAGCTCAAAGTATCCATGATAAAGGAATGTCTTTCTCTTGATTTCTAGTATCAGTGTTTTTGTTGTAGAGAAATAAAGAGACCGCTTAAGTAAGAAAAGACTTGTATGGATTTGGGGCAGTACAATATTTTATTGTGTTATAAAAGAACTATTTTATATTGTTGTTAATATTGTTCCTCTTATGTAGAAGCGAAATATTTTTTCTGTGATTGCATTGAGAAGGCAACAAATTTTGATTTTCCAGTTTAAAAACTCCATCTTTGGACTTTCTGACATTGATTTTCATACAAACAAGATCCTACCTAGGAATGACAAATGGGGAAATGGATGCATATGTGTTCCCCATCCGCATCCATATTCTCTAACCCCTTCATCATTCCCACCCCATCCTTATTTAGGGGAAATGGTGATGGGAAATGAACCATCCCCATAAATGGTGATGGGACCTATCCCCATATTCATCCTCATTTATGAAGGATTTTTTCTCCAAATGGAGTGGAGATTCGGAGATTTAGGGTCCATGGGGAAAATAACAAACTCTAATTCTACCAAATAGTCTTCTGGTCTAAAGTTGGATTTATCTTTAAGGATAATTCTGTTATACTTTATATGTTTGTTCTCCAATTATTTTGGATTTAGTCTAAACACATACGCTTGATAGTAGCTTTAGAGTCGTAGTCCCCTTTAAAATACTCTTTTAATAACTAAAATGGATCTAGAATGATCTTAAAATGCCTAACCATATCTTAGCAAATCAGTGTAGAATGGCTGACTCTAGCTGTAACACCCCCTGACCCGACCCGGCTGAACCGACCCAGGGAGCGCTACTCGGACTTTCGAAACTGTCTAAATTCATATACATTTCAAAATCCATGTGAGCCCATAAACCAAATTTTCAAATCATTGGAAATCTACATAGTTTAAAACCATTTCTAGTGAGCCCATCGTAATAAACTTTTTCCAAAAATTTCGGCAGAATTTCGTTTGTTTTTCGGATTTCCCAAAACCTGTTTTTCCACAAAACAATGCAATTACAAATTCAATATCAGCACTTCAATATCAGTTTCATACAGTTGCGCACTCTGCCGTTTAGTGCGACTTTCCAATACAGTTTATAAAAATAAAACAATTCAGAATTTAATATTTACAAACATTTTGATAATAAAAGACAGAAACAATAAAATAAAATAATTAATTACAAAACATATTTACAAATCCTCCGTATATGCATGCTTTCAGAATATATACATATAACAACAATATAGCTACCCAACTGTAATAACTCTGGGACTCTGTCAGCAAATCTCTCCCTCTTCAGTCTTTAGCTTCTTCGGGATCCCTGGTAGCTACGCGTTTGAAACAAAACTAACGCGCTAAGCATATAGCTTAGTGGGTGTACACTAAACTCAATTATGAAAAATAATCATAAATAATCTTTAATAAGAAATAAATCACAATATATATATATATATATATATATATATATATATATATTTCAATTCTAATCCTTTACAAATCAATTTATTTACAAAATCAAACCATAAAACAGTTTTAATCATTTTAATTTCACCAAATGGATCAACATATAAAATCAGTTAAGACAATCATTCAATTCACTTCTCAATTCACTACAAATCTGGCCCGCTAGAATACTCAACATACTAGGACTGGAATATCGGTCAAACTCCCACCCTAGGACGAATCCTAAGAGTGGTACGTATCTCCCTACTCTAGGACCGTGGGTACGGAACCTAGAGAGGTACATAACTCCCTATCCCAGGAACGAATCCTTAGGAAGGTACGTGGCTTTCAACCTCCAGGACGAATCCTGAGGAGGTACGTGTCTCCCTGCCTCTGGACGAATCCATGAGGAGGTACATAACAATCATCAATAGCAATCAATAGCGGCGCAGTACTGCTCAGTAAAACCCAGCTGGTATACCAACCTCCTATATCCATTTCTATGTCTAAGTATCCTAGGGCTATTTCCGATGAACTAGATTCACAATAAATTTCACAATAGTTACTCAGTAAACAATAGTTGCTCAATAAACATACAATTCACACAATACTCTTCAAGAAATATAATCAATAGTTATACGAAAATCTAAATCAAGTATTTTTAACGAAATCGAAATATTCAAAAATACGATCAAAATGCGATCTATCATAAAATCATTCCAAAATCAACAATAGATATATCAATCATCGATTTTTCATATAAAATAAACAATTTTCATACGAAAATCGAAAACGAGAAATTTTCAACGAAATCGAAAACGAAAACGAAAACGAAAACGAAAACGATAACGAAATACTTTTCGTAAAGATTCTGAAAATGAAAGTACACCAACCTGGATACCGTTTTTCGTTCGACAAATCGCGATTCCACGATTTTCTTTTCCTTTCCTTTCCCTTTCTCTTCACCTACACTTCTTTTTCTCTCTTTCCTTCCTTTTTTCTTCTTCTTCTTCCTCATTTTCTTCTTTATTCTTTCTCTTCTTTCTCTCTTCTTCTTTCTTTTCTTTCTCGCTCTCTGCCTCTCTCTTCTCTCTGTGCTGTTTTTCTGGCTTCTGCGAGAAGCCACTCTTTTTTTTTTTATATTTTTTTAGCCATCGCGACCGTCGTCGCGACCTATGGTCGCGCCACCAGGTCGCGGTACTCACTGGAGCGTTTGCACCGCCTTCATCGTGAGCACACCTCGCGGTCCCTTGGTCGCGCTGGTGGTCGCGTTGCTCACTGCCCGAATTTGACATTTTCATCGCGAGCAGTTCATCGCGACTTGTGGTCGCGGTGACTGGTCGCGATGCTCACTGCCAAAAATCTTCTTTTCCACCGCGAGCAAGCCATCGCGACCTGTGGTCGCGGTGACCAGGTCGTGATACTCTCTGCTTCAGTTTCCAATTTTTATACTTCATTTTCGTCCGTTCAATCTGGTCCACTTGGAAACAATAAAAATAAACTTTTAATTTCATTTACACCCCTTCCAATCACAAAATTTATTTTTACATATATAAATTTAATTATCCGAAATCTGGGATGTTACACTAGCATGGCCTGTTTGACATTAGAAAATGTACATATGTATGTATTTCACTGTTAAACGACAATTTGAGTGTGAGAAAACCACTGCAATGGTAATAAGTAATCAAAATACGGTCTTAATAAGTTGTAAACTTATAAAACTAAAATATTCTAATATAAACTTATAACTCCAATTTTGGAGTTAACAAATCTAGTAAAATTAGAACTGTAAATTTGGAACTTCCGACTACCTATGGATTCTTTCTACTGATAGCATGGTGTTTTTCTTTGATGTTTTTATAGACCTACTTGCTAGGCTGCTCCTGTAGATAAAGTGTATTTTTCATTTTTTTTTAGGTATTAAATTTTGAAATCTAGCTAGTGAAATATTGGTTAGTGAAATATTTGTTTGTGAAATGTTGGTTAATGAAATAAATATTTATTGGAGGGTTTAAAATAAATTTGCCATTTCAGAGATGGCTAATGTAAGGACCAAAAATTGTCCAAACCCAAAAGGATTCAAGCCTACATAAAACCCCAATCCAACGTCATGTCCATAAACACTTATGGGCCCAATACCTTGGCAAAACACAACAAGGATCCACAAAAGCAGGCCATATGAAGAAGACTTCGTTCGACTAAGGACAAGGTTGTTCGATCACCTCACCTAATGCCAAAGGTGTTGTTCAATTCCTTAAGGTAATGTTCAACACAGTACCTCGACCACATATATGGATCGACCATGTCGCTCGACCAAGTATCTTGGTCTCGGCATGACACCTTGAGTCATGAAACCAGCCATCGAGATATCCTCGTCGTTCGACCATGAGGCTAGATGAATGGTCGCTCAACTATCTTATAAAGGTTCCTACCTATGAAAGGTCGTCGTTTGACCACGTGCACCCTCTACTCCGTAGACCAACATTTGGTCAAGACTACCAAGTCAAACCTTATCAGACTTTGAATTCAAAGTCGGATAGACTGGGTTAAGGAGGTAATCACATCTTTCTTGATTCGTGCCACAAAATCATGGATGATGATCCAACCACCAATAGGTAAATCACCCTCTATAGAAGCCAACCCCCACTCAGTGTGAGGGTTCACAAAAGTCTTTGGACTTACACTCTCAAGCACTCAGAGCCCTCAATCGTCTTTTGCCGTTCTGGCAACACTGTCTTTGAGGACCACCGTCCACGAATGATCTCCAGCAACTAGCCATTGCCCTTCACGACTGATTCCGACCACCTCCATTCGACCTCCGCCATCTACTATTCATGATCAGAAAGTACAATTTCTTACTTATTCATTATCTCTTTTCTATTTACGATAATCACACTAACTTGATCGTCGGAGTCTCTTTGGCGGGCACTGCTCCGGTGTCCAAGTGCTTCGATCGACCCGTCGACACTTATTTTGCAAGGTATAGTGCCCCGATCCTCGTCCCACCAACTTTCGTGGTCCACAGCTAAAAACGATTATTTTTTCACATGTGGTTAAAAATAATTTTTTATATACATATATGGCCATTTATAAATTTATCCCTGTAAATAATCTTTTACTATGCGAGTGATTTGACCCTCATATATCTTGCGTAACTATAAGAGATTCTATTAATAATTAAGAAATTATTGCATAGAAGAAAAGAAAACATTTATGGTAGTGTATAACCGCGTTTCATCTTAAATAGTCAATTTAAAATTCAATATTGTGAAAATTTTAGAATTTCAAGAATATTGCCGCTTCAAGCTTATCTTCCTTGTTAAGAAATGCTATATTTGGTTATTTAGCAAAATTAAGTAAAAAAAGTTTACAATTCAAAAAAAATAAAATTAAAAAAAGATTAGAAGTTATAAAAGTACTACGTCCACACTATATTTTGCATTCCCTATCCAGACCAAATTGCGAAGACAATAATACCACATCATTTTACTTAAATCATAACTTAGACAAAAAACTAGCTTTGAAGCGGTGGTTAACTCCAAACAAACACAATTATCAGTTGCCCAACGAAACCCATAAGAGCACCGCACGTTGTCATCTTCGTCGGCGTTGAGGAGGTCATTTCTTGTTGGCTTGCTTTACTTTGATTCATGTGTTCTCAATTGAATTGTTTTTTTTTCAAAAACAAAGGTTAGATTCTCAATTGGAGGCTAATTTTGAGTAGATTTAATTGATTTAGATGTGTATATCTTTCATTAGAGAGGAATCGAGATCATGGACGATGATCTTGTTCGATAATATTGATTCAACAAACACGTGACCCAATACTTTAGAATTAGAGATTTGAATTATTTAGTTTTGCAATGAGTGAAATTGTGACTGTTTTATATTGATTGTATTGTAGGTTTTCAATTTTTGTTGCTTTTGTACTTTGATTTAGTGGAATAAAGGTGAATTTTTGATGTTGATATCATAATGATATAAGGTTGTTGTGACTTGATGATTTGTTTGATGAAGGCCTTGACACTTCAAGGGCTTTGGGTTGGTTTAAAATAGAGATGTAGTAGCCCGATAAGAAGCTTCAGAAACTCCATTAGGTTGTCTTGACTTGATGACATGCTTTATATGTTGCATTAGGTCTAGGCGACCTGATAGGAAGCTTTTAAAAGCTACACTGAGTCTCATGGCAAGCTTAAGATGCCATATCGGGTAAAGGCTACCCGAAGGTAGAATTGGATCCAAAAATGGAGCAAATGTTAATTTGATTCAACTTTGTTTTTAAAGTTTTATGCATTGACCCCTTATTAGACCATGTGTTTATACCAATTGTGTACTATATTTGATTTTGAAAAATAATTCAATAACCCAATAACGTTTATGAAATATGTCATTAAAGAAAACGAAATAAATAATTGATTAAAATGTATTAGATATGTGATTGATATAAAACAAATTGAAATGAAAAAACTTTCGATCCGACTTAACCTAATGGTAAAAACCCAGATCCTTCCCCTAGAGATTTCACAAGGGTTAGGCTAGCTCAGTCTGGTTCAACATTGGTATGATTCGGCTCGTACTATAGATGTTGAAATTTCAAACTAGGCTAATTATTTGTAGATGAGTAATGCTAGAAATTTCATCTTGTGTATCACAACTTATATCAATCTATGATGTGACAATGGTAAAAGAATACACATTAATGGGGATTTAATCCAATTGCCACTTGTTAATCATTTTCCAGCCGCCACATCATAAATTGGGATAAGTTGAGATACAAAAATGTGATATTTCTTACATTACTCTTTATAGATATGAAATTGTGTATTTTGAAAAATTTAATGACCACTTTAACTAAAAAAGTAAAAACAGGTCAAAATGCAATATTTTCAAATAAATTAGGGATCAAATTAATAATTGCCTATGGAAATAAGTTATAGTTTAAGTAAAAATATGGTTTCATTGAAATATGGTCAAATGTTAGGTCACTCCATTACAATTTGACCTTTATAAAACATAAGTTGCATTTTTTTTTCTCTCTCTTTCTTTTAATTTTTGGGATCAAGACTAGTTGATCAATCCACCACCTTTGCAACCAAGAGTCTTCAAACTATTTGAAAAATCAATTCATTCTCATTGTTCCAACAAATCTTTCTTTGTTGCTCTTGATCAAACCATTGTTTACAATTCAAACATCTTAACTTAATCTTCTTATTTTTCACTTCTTGAGAAATGAAAAAAGTTTCTCTCTCATAGCCTCTTGTTTCAGGTTTCTTATTCATGACAAATAAGAAGAGCCTAGCTTCTCACAAATCACTAGGAAGACGAGAGGTTGATGTTCAGGTGAACGTGGAGAAAAAAGTGAAGACACATAGTTTTGAAGGGGAACCAACCGCTATTGATACTGAGTCTACAGTACTAAAACGAGAGAGAGGTGATATACCAAGAAAAGTAAATAATGATCATGATGCAGACATGGAATCATCACCCAGAATCAATATTGCACGTGTTTCGTCGGAGAATTCTTCAACAAAACGCTGTAGAGGGCAACCAAAGGGTTCTGGGAAATTACAGAACATGGCTTCCTTAGGTGAGTCGTTTTGCTATTTAAGACAACTGTATAATCTTCATGTTAACTTGTAACGTTTAGTTTATTTCTCTCATGTATGTATCGAATAATTGCTTTTTGTTCATTTGGTGAGCCTATGATATATTTTTATGATCGAATATACTACTTAATTTAACTTTTTTTAAAAAAATATTATTTTGCGGCAAATGATTTGTAAAAGTCATATAGATTATATACAAGATAATGTAATATTGAATTATTTAAGTAGATACAAAATCATTTATAACATCATTTTGGATAGTTTTAGACAATGGGAATAAGTCGTATTAACGGTGAAAACCTGAATAATTTATCAAGACAAACCTCCTTATTTTGAAATTCATCAAAAATATTTTTTTGAAATCGTTACTGTATTATAAAGCCCATCAATGTATGACATAAACACTAAATATAGTTGTGTTATTTCCTACTAGTTTAAACTTTTAGGCCTAATGATTAATAATATGGTATCATTGCCAGAAGGTCTTGAATTCAAACCTTTTCTCCCCCTTTTCTCTTGATTTCTTGTTCATTCACATATTACATGGTAGGGGGAGTATAATGTGTGTCCGAGGCATTTGTCATCACATTCACGTTATACGCGAGGGAGCATGTTAATGTACTATAATGTCCATCAACCTATGACTTAGATACTATAGTTGTGTCATTTCCTATTAGCTTAAACTTTTATGCTTAATGGTTAATGACAGAAATTATAAAAATTACTACAATGTTCCTCTAAAATTATGAAAAATAACTCTATAATTTCATAAATGTGTCGATCATGATGTGAATGACTTTATACTTTTGAAAAAGTACTCCTATATGTTTCTCACGCCTAAAATGTTGTAAATTCTGAAGGTGGATATTTTGCTGAAACAGCTAGTGGAAACCTCACTCCTCATCTTGTGACTGTACCTATAGGAGAGGTAACAAAGAATTGTATTAGAGTGGCATGGAAGCTTCCTTCTTTTTTCTTTTTCCTTTTTGTTCGTCTTGCATGATAGAATCTTCATTCTATATGGTTTCTTGAGGTTCTTCTATAATTTTGACTTGCAGGATCTTGCTGGTAAGATATTATCATTTTCTCGAAACTCTTCGAAGGCCTTATGTGTTCTTTCAGCTACTGGCACGGTCTCTAGTGTTGTTTTATGCCAATCCGGTTATGTGGCTAATGGATTAAAATTTGTGGTATGTTTTAAGGCCAATCTAGTCTTCTTTTGTTACTCTTCCAATTTTATCATTTATTATTTATGTCATTTGTATGACAAAACTACTTGAGCTTTCGTAGGTCTAACATACTACATTTTTCTTATTTCTAGTAATTAATTAATCGTATCTCTGCATTTTGGGAGGAAACCTTTTTATTTTAAGGGTTTAGGGTGTGTTTGGGAGCAAAACGAATTGCGAGGAGAAATTGAATGCATATATTTGAAACTTGATTAACATTGGTATATAAATAGTAGTATTTAATGCCATGAAATATAGCTATTAATTAATTTTCCCTCTTCATACATGCATACAGGGCCAGTTTGAAATTTTGCATCTATCTGGATCATTTACACATACTGAAGTGGGTGGCAAAAATCACCGAATCGGCAAGTTAAGTATTTCACTATCAAAACCTGATGGGCAAGTTTTTGGCGGTGTTGTTGTAGGTCCCTTGATTGCAGCTACCCCTATCCAAGTAAGGCCTTGCCTTATCATTTCTACAAAACTGGCAATCACTCAATCACTAAAGATTTTAATATCACTGTTTTTAATTTATATTTTTTTTATACATATTACATTTGTTGTTCACCTTAACGTTCCATTGCTATTAAAAATTCACGCACTCAGTTTGGCTATGTTATGGTTTATCAGCTTGTTGTTGCTACTTTCGAGCAAAATGACAAAGAAAACGAGAGGTCAAGTCTTGCTTCAGACCAAAAAACGTCTCCAGATATCAGTGGGAGTTCAAAGTATCCATGATAAATGAATGTCTTTCTCTTGATCCCTAGTATCTGTAAGATAGAGTATTGTTTTTGTTATAGAGAAATAAAGAGATCGCTGAAGTAAGAAAAGACTTGTATGGATTTGGGGCAGTACAATATTTTATTGTGTTATAAAAGAACTATTTCATATTGTTGTTAATATTGTTCCTCCTATGTAGAAGCAAGATATTTTTCTGTGATTGCATTAAGGAGGCAACAGATTTCGATTTACCAGTCTAAAAACTCCATCTTTGGAATTTCTGATATTGATTTTCATAGAAACAAGATCCTACCGTGGAATGATAATTGGGGAAATGGGGAAATGGTACATATGTATGTAGTTTACTGCTCAACGACAATCTGAGTGTGAGAAAACCACTGTAATGGTGATAAGTAATCAAAATACGGTCTAATAAATTGTAAACTTATAAAACTAAGATATTCTAATATAAATCCCAACAATTTTGGAGTTAACAAATCTAGTAAAATTAGAAGTGTAATTTTGGATTTTCTTAGCACCTTTGGATTCTTTCTACGGATGGCATGGTGTTTTTCTTTGATGTTTTTATAGACCTACCTGCTAGGCTGCTCCTGTAGGTAAAGTGTATTTTAATTTTCACCTTTTTTTTAGGTACTAAATTTATGAGTGCTATTGGTTTTTTTTTTTTTGATAAATATGAGTGATAATGTTGGCTGAAATATTATTTGCCTTTATAAAAATTTTAAAAAAATCTTCATATAATTTAAAAGTCATCACGTATATTTTAAGGGTGGCTCCATAAAATTAATTAAATTAATTAGTACACTCAATTTTTATAAAAAAAAAATTATATTATAAAAATATCTTTAAATAAAATTATTAATAGGTACAAAATAATTAATTTAAATAATTTAAATCATGATAAACCTCTACCTCTATAAATACCCCTACTACTGTTTTGTTAATGGGTACTCAGGTTATTATCAGATTCCCATAGCACTAGAGGACCAAGAAAAGACAACATTCACATGTCCCTTTGGCATATGTACAGATACAGGTCAGCCACTCTTTTTGACAATTTTATACTCTAGACTGACAACCATCTGCCAATGCCGACCTAATCATATAGCTTTCATGATTTCATTTTCTTTATCAGCCCTATAAATAACACTTCTTTGTCTTCTCCAGTTCTCACAAACCTACAAATTTTCACAAAACCAAAAGAGTAATAAAAAGAGTGTGCATAACAATGGAAAACACCATCTCATGCCGTTTTACCAATATTTGTGTCTTTTGTGAATCTAGTTCTAGTAAGAATAGGGAATTTGAGGAAGTTGCTGAACAACTTGGTAAGGTGTTAGCAGAGAAAAATATTCATCTAGTACATGGGGGAGGTAACCTTGGGTTGATGAGACGTGTCTGAAAAGCTGCTTATGATGGCGGAAGTCAAGTTCTAGGTATCATCCCAAAAGCTTTGAGTGTGGGTGGTGTTACATGCAATACAATTGGGGAAGTATAGATTGTCTCAAACATGCATGAACGTAAGACTGAAATGTTTAACCATGCGGATGCATTCATAGCCTTACCAGGGGGACTTAGAACTTTGGAAGAACTCTTTGAAGTCACCTCATGGGCCCAACTAAAAATCCAACAAAAACCAATAGGCTTGTTAAATGTTAATGGTTTTTATGATGGTCTGTCGTCTTTCCTAATTTATCTCACTGTAGGCTCGACAAATCCTTGTTACTGCTTCTGATGTTCATCAGTTGATTGAACAATTAGAAGCCTTTGTTCCCGAATAAGACAAAGCCACATCTAAGTTAGATTGGTCGGTTGATGAGGGTAGCAAAAAGCGCAGATTGGTTTGACCTATGCATTTTCCTTCCTATTCTTGTTTTCAACAAATATGTTGTTTTTCGTTTTGTTTCTTCTAGTATTCATTTTCTTTCATGCATGGTCTAGGAAAGATCGAACACCCCTAACCGTTTTTGAGGGATGCAAATGGACAATTGATTCAACTTTTGCTCACTTTTATGAGTGTTCATTTAGATTATTGTAGAGCTTTAATGGCTTCAATGACTTTGGTTGGTGTTCTATTTAAATTAATAGTATAATTTTTTTTCTTAAAAAAAATAATAATTAAAAAAGAGGAATTTAAATTTGTTTGGCTTAGTGGTTTGCTTGTAACAGAGGTTGATCATGAAGAGAAGACTTGTTGTCTTGCTGTTTGCTTTGGTCCAAACAAATACAAAATAAAATCGTGGTTTTGTAACAGTGGATTTTTGCTACCTTCTCTTAAAAGTCAAAGCACCAGTAACATATTTTTTTTCTACAATACTTCTACATATGGATATGCATGTAGACATATATACATGAAAATAATAAATATATAGTTTGTGCTGTCAATATCTATTATCTTTTTCCTCAAACTATATGATAGTTTGTGTTTGTGTTGTCACTGATATTTCAATTGATTTTAAATACTTTTTAGTTTCAGATCAATAATAGAGGACATAGTGTAGGAAGAGTTCCATCTAATAGTATGCATAAGGTACATAACATAAAAACCCAATAATATATAGTATTTTTGCTTTCTTTAAAACTTTATATGTAACACCCCAAATTCGATATACACGAACTAGGATGGCACTCGGTGTAAATCCCCCAACTTACATATAAATTGATTTAAAACTTTTCATGAAATAAATTAACTACTGAAATCAGGATAAACTCCAAAATGACAAAGAAAACCAGAGGTCAAGTCATGCTTCAGACCAAAGAACATCTCCAGATATCGGTGGGAGTTCAAAGTATCCATGAGAAATGAATGTCTTTCTCTTGATTTCTAGTATCAGTGAGATTGAGTATTGTTTTTGTTGTAGAGAAATAAAGAGACCGCTGAAGTAAGAAAAGACTTGTATGGATTTGGGGCAGTACAATATTTTATTGTGTTATAAAAGAACTATTTTATATTGTTGTTAATATTGTTCCTCTTATGTAGAAGCGAAATATTTTTTCTGTGATTGCATTGAGAAGGCAACAAATTTTGATTTTCCAGTTTAAAAACTCCATCTTTGGACTTTCTGACAATGATTTTCATACAAACAAGATCCTACCTAGGAATGACAATTGGGGAAATGGATGAATATGTGTTCCCCATCCGCATCCCTATTCTCTAACCCCTTCCTCATTCCCACCCCATCCTTATTTAGGGGAAATGGTGATGGGAAATGAACCATCCCCATAAATGGTGATGGGACCTATCCCCATATTCATCCTCATTTATGAAGGATTTTTTCTCCAAATGGAGTGGAGATTCGGAGATTTAGGGTCCATGGGGAAAATAACAAACTCTAATTCTACCAAATAGTCTTCTGGTCTAAAGTTGGATTTATCTTTAAGGATAATTCTGTTGTACTTTATATGTTTGTTCTCCAATTATTTTGGATTTAGTCTAAACACATGCGCTTGATAGTAGCTTTAGAGTCGTAGTCCCCTTTAAAATACTCTTTTAATAACTAAAATAGATCCAGAATGATCTTAAAATGCCTAACCATATCTTAGCAAATCAGTGTAGAATGGCTGACTCTAGCATGGCCTGATTGACATTAGAAAATGTACATATGTATGTATTTCACTGTTAAACGACAATTTGAGTGTGAGAAAACCACTGCAATGGTAATAAGTAATCAAAATACGGTCTTAATAAGTTGTAAACTTATAAAACTAAAATATTCTAATATAAACTTATAACTCCAATTTTGGAGTTAACAAATCTAGTAAAATTAGAACTGTAAATTTGGAACTTCCGACTACCTTTGGATTCTTTCTACTGATAGCATGGTGTTTTTCTTTGATGTTTTTATAGACCTACTTGCTAGGCTGCTCCTGTAGGTAAACTGTATTTTTCATTTTTTTTTAGGTATTAAATTTTGAAATCTAGTTAGTGAAATATTGGTTAGTGAAATGTTGGTTAATGAAATAAATATTTATTGGAGGGTTTAAAATAAATTTGCCATTTCAGAGATGGCTAATGTAAGGACCCAAACCCAAAAGGATTCAAGCCTACATAAAACCCCAATCCAACGTCATGTCCACAAACACTTATGGGCCCAATACCTTGGCAAAACCAACAAGGATCCATAAAAGCAGCCAACATGAAGAAGACTTCGTTCGACTAAGGACAAGGTTGTTCGATCACCTCACCTAATGCCAAATGTGTTGTCCAATTCCTTAAGGTAATGTTTAACACAGTACCTCGACCACACATATGGATCGACCATGTCGCTCGACTAAGTACCTTGGTCTCGGCATGACACCTTGAGTCATGAAACCAGCCATCGAGATATCCTCGTCGTTCGACCATGAGGCTAGATGAATGGTCGATCAACTATCTTATAAAGGTTCCTACCTATGAAAGGTCATCGTTTGACCACGTACACCCTCTACTCCCTAGACCAACATTTGGTCAAGACTACCAAGTCAAACCTTATCAGACTTTGAATTCAAAGTCGGATAGACCGGGTTAAGGAGGTAATCACATCTTTCTTGATTCGTGCCACAAAATCAGGGATGATGATCCAACCACCAACAGGTAAATCACCCCCTATATAAGCCAACCCCCACTCAGAGTGAGGGTTCACAAAAGTCTTTGGACTTACACTCTCAAGCACTCAGAGCCCTCAATCGTCTTTTGCCATTCTGGCAACACTGTCTTTGAGGACCACCGTCCACGAACGATCTCCAGCAACTAGCCATTGCCCTTCACGACTGATTCCGACCACCTCCATTCGACCTCCGCCATCTACTATTCATTATCAGAAAGTACAATTTCTTACTTATTCATTATCTCTTTTCTATTTACGATAATCACACTAACTTGATCGTCGAAGTCTCTTTGGCGGGCACTGCTCCGGTGTCCAAGTGCTTCGATCGACCCGTCGACACTTATTTTGCAAGGTATAGTGCCCCGATCCTCGTCCCACCAACTTTCGTGGTCCACAGCTAAAAACGATTATTTTTTCACATGTGGTTAAAAATAATTTTTTATATACTTATATGGCCATTTATAAATTTATCCCTGTAAATAATCTTTTACTATACGAGTGATTTGACCCTCATATATCTTGCGTAACTATAAGAGATTCAATTAATAATTAAGAAATTATTGCATAGAAGAAAAGAAAACATTTATGGTAGTGTATAACCGCGTTTCATCTTAAATAGTCAATTTAAAATTCAATATTGTGAAAATTTTAGAATTTCAAGAATATTGCCGCTTCAAGCTTATCTTCCTTGTTAAGAAATGCTATATTTGGTTATTTAGCAAAATTAAGTAAAAAAAGTTTACAATTAAAAAAAAATAAAATTAAAAAAAGATTAGAAGTTATAAAAGTACTACGTCCACACTAAATTTTGCATTCCCTATCCAGACCAAATTGCGAAGACAATAATGCCCCATCATTTTACCTAAATCATAACTTAGACAAAAAACTTGCTTTGAAGAGGTGGTTAACTCCAACCAAACACAATTATCAGTTGCCCAACGAAACCCACAAGAGCACCGCACGTTGTCATCTTCGTCGGCATTGAGGAGGTCATTTCTTGTTGGCTTGCTTTACTTTGATTCATGTGTTCTCATTTGAAATTTTTTTTTTCGAAAACAAAGGTTAGATTCTCAATTGGAGGCTAATTTTGAGTAGAATTAATTGATTTAGATGTGTATATCTTTCATTAGAGAGGAATTGAGATAATGGACGATGATCTTGTTCGATAATATTGATTCAACAAACACGTGACCCAATACTTTAGAATTAGAGATTTGAATTACTTAGTTTTGCAATGAGTGAAATTGTGACTGTTTTATATTGATTGTGTTGTAGGTTTTCAATTTTTGTTGCTTTTGTACTTTGATTTAGTGGAATAAAGGTGAATTTTTGATGTTGATATCATAATGATATAAGGTTGTTGCGACTCGATGATTTGTTTGATGAAGGCCTTGACACTTCAAGGGCTTTGGGTTGGTTTAAAATAGAGATGTAGTAGCCCGATAAGAAGCTTCAGATACTCCATTAGGTTGTCTTGACTTGATGACATGCTTTATATGTTGCATTAGGTCTAGGCGACCTGATAAGAAGCTTTTAAAAGTTACACTGAGTCTCATGGCAAGCTTAAGATGCCATATCAGGTAAAGGCTACCCGAAGGTAGAATTGGATCCAAAAATGTAGTAAATGTTAATTTGATTCAACTTTGTTTTTAAAGTTTTATGGATTGACCCCTTATTAGACCATGTGTTTATACCAATTGTGTACTATATTTGATTTTGAAAAATAATTCAATAACCCAATAACGTTTATGAAATATGCCATTAAAGAAAAAGAAATAAATAATTGATTAAAATGTATTTGATATGTGAATGATTTAAAACAAATTGAAATGAAAAAACTTTCGATCCGACTAAACCTAATGGTAAAAACCCTGAGCCTTCCCCTAGAGATTTCACAAGGGTTAGGCTAGCTCAGTCTGGTTCAACATTGGTTTGATTGGGCTCGTACTATAGATGTTTAAATTTCAAACTAGGCTAATTATTTGTAGATGAGTAATACTAGAAATTTCACCTTGTGTATCACAACTTATACCAATCTATGATGTGACAATGGTAAATGAATATACTTTAATGGGGATTTAATCCAATTGCCACTTGTTATTCATTTACCAGCCGCCACATCATAGATTGGGATAAGTTGAGATACAAAAATGTGGTATTTCTTACATTACTCTTTATAGATATGAAATTGTGTATTTTGAAAAATTTAAGGACCACGTGAATTAAAAAAGTAAAAATAGGTCAAAATGTAATATTTTCAAATAAGTTAGGGATCAAATTAATAATTGCCTATGGTATTAAATTATAGTTTAAGTAAAAATACGGTTTCATTGAGATATGGTCAAATGTTAGGGCACTCCATTACAATTTGACCTTTATAAAACATAAGTTGCTTTTTTTTTCCTCTCTTTCTTTTAATTTTTGGGATCAAGAGTCGTTGATCAATCCACCACCTTTGCAACCAAGAGTCTTAAAACTCTTTGACAAATCAATTAATTCTCATTGTTCCAACAAATCTTTCTTTTGGCGCTCTTGATCAAACCATTGTTTACAATTCAAACATCTTAACTTAATCTTCTTATTTTTCACTTCTTGAGAAATGAGAAAATTTCTCTCTCATAGCCTCTTGTTTCAGGTTTCTTATTCATGACAAATAAGAAGAGCCTAGCTTCTCACAAATCACTAGGAAGACGAGAGGTTGACGTTCAGGTAAACGTGGGGAAAATAGTGAAGACACGTGGTTTTGAAGGGGAACCAACTGCGATTGATGTTGAGTCTACAGTACTAAAACGAGAGAGAGGTGATATACCAAGAAAAGTAAATAATGATCACGATGCAGACATGGAATCATCACCCACAATCAATATTGCACGTGTTTCGTCGGAGAATTCTTCAACAAAACGCTGTAGAGGGCAACCAAAGGGTTCTGGGAAATTACAGAACATGGCTTCCTTAGGTGAGTCGTTTTGCTATTTAAGACAACTGTATAATCTTCATGTTAACTTGTAACGTTTAGTTTATTTCTCTCATGTATGTATAGAATAATTGCTTTTTGTTCATTTGGTGAGCCTATGATATATTTTTATGATCGAATATACTACTTAATTTAACTTTTTTAAAAAAAATATTATTTTGCGTCAAATGATTTGTAAAAGTCATATAGATTATATAAAAGATAATGTAATATTGAATGATTTAAGTAGTTACAAAATCATTTATAACATCATTTTGGATAGTTTTAGACAATGGGAATAAGTCGTATTAACGGTGAAAACCTGAATAATTTATCAAGACAAACCTCCTTATTTTGAAATTCATCAAAATATTTTTTTGAAATCGTTAATGTATTATAAAGCCCATCAATGCATGACATAAACACTATATATAGTTGTGTTATTTCCTACTAGTTTAAATTTTTAGGCCTAATGGTTAATGATATGGTATCATTGCCAGAAGGTATTGAATTCAAACCTTTTCTCCCCCCTTTTCTCTTGATTTCTTGTTCATTCACATATTACACGGTAGGGGGAGTATAATGTGTGTCCGGGGCATTTGTCATCACATTCACGTTATACGCGAGGGAGCATGTTAATGTACTATAATATCCATCAACCTATGACTTAATACTATAGTTGTGTCATTTCCTATTAGCTTAAACTTTTAGGCTTAATGGTTAATGACAGATATAATAAAAATTACTACAATGTTCCTCTAAAATTATGAAAAATAACTCTATAATTTCATAAATGTGTCGATCAAGATGTGAATGACTTTATACTTTTTAAAAAGTACTCCTATATGTTTCTCACGCCTAAAATGTTGTAAATTCTGAAGGTGGATATTTTGCTGAAACAGCTCGTGGAAACCTCACTCCTCATCTTGTGACTGTACCTATAGGAGAGGTAACAAAGAATTGCATTAGTGTAGCATGGAAGCTTCCTTCTTTTTTCTTTTTTCTTTTTGTTCGTCTTGCATGATAGAATCTTCATTCTATATGGTTTCTTGAGGTTCTTCTATAATTTTGACTTGCGCAGGATCTTACTAGTAAGATATTATCATTTTCTCGAAGCTCTTCGAAGACCCTATGTGTTCTTTCAGCTACTGGCACGGTCTCTAGTGTTGTTTTATGCCAATCCGGTTATGTGGCTAATGGATTAAAATTTGTGGTATGTTTTAAGGCCAATCTAGTCTTCTTTTGTTACTCTTCCAATTTTATCATTTATTATTTATGGCATTTTTATGACAAAACTACTTGAGCTTTCGTAGGTCTAACATACTACATTTTTCTTATTTCTAGTAATTAATTAATCGTATCTCTGCATTTTGGGAGGAAACCTTTTTATTTTAAGGGTTTAGGGTGTGTTTGGGAGCAAAACGAATTGCGAGGAGAAATTGAATGCATATATTTGAAACTTGATTAGCATTGGTATATAAATAGTAGTATTTAATGCCATGAAATATAGCTATTAATTAATTTTCCCTCTTCATACATGCATACAGGGCCAGTTTGAAATTTTGCATCTATCTGGATCATTTACACATACTGAAGTGGGTGGCAAAAATCGCCGAATCGGCAAGTTAAGTATTTCACTATCAAAACCTGATGGGCAAGTTTTTGGCGGTGTTGTCGTAGGTCCCTTGATTGCAGCTACCCCTATCCAAGTAAGGCCTTGCCTTATCATTTCTACAAAACTGGCAATCACTCAATCACTAAAGATTTTAATATCACTGTTTTTAATTTATATTTTTTTTATACGTATTACATTTGTTGTTCACCTTAACGTTCCATTGCTATTAAAAATTCACGCACTCAGTTTGGCTATGTTATGGTTTATCAGCTTGTTGTTGCTACTTTCGAGCAAAATGACAAAGAAAACGAGAGGTCAAGTCTTGCTTCAGACCAAAAAACGTCTCCAGATATCAGTGGGAGTTCAAAGTATCCATGATAAATGAATGTCTTTCTCTTGATCCCTATTATCTTTAAGATAGAGTATTGTTTTTGTTATAGAGAAATAAAGAGATCGCTGAAGTAAGAAAAGACTTGTATGGATTTGGGGCAGTACAATATTTTATTGTGTTATAAAAGAACTATTTCATATTGTTGTTAATATTGTTCCTCCTATGTAGAAGCAAGATATTTTTCTGTGATTGCATTAAGGAGGCAACAGATTTCGATTTACCAGTCTAAAAACTCCATCTTTGGAATTTCTGATATTGATTTTCATAGAAACAAGATCCTACCTTGGAATGATAATTGGGGAAATGGGGAAATGGTACATATGTATGTAGTTTACTGCTCAACGACAATCTGAGTGTGAGAAAACCACTGTAATGGTGATAAGTAATCAAAATACGGTCTAATAAATTGTAAACTTATAAAACTAAGATATTCTAATATAAATCCCAACAATTTTGGAGTTAACAAATCTAGTAAAATTATAAGTGTAAATTTGGATTTTCTTAGCACCTTTGGATTCTTTCTACGGATGGCATGGTGTTTTTCTTTGATGTTTTTATAGACCTACCTGCTAGGCTGCTCCTGTAGGTAAAGTGTATTTTAATTTTCACCTTTTTTTTAGGTACTAAATTTATGAGTGCTATTGGTTTTTTTTTTTTTTTTTTATAAATATGAGTGATAATGTTGACTGAAATATTATTTGCCTTTATAAAAATTTTAAAAAAATCTTCATATAATTTAAAAGTCATCACGTATATTTCAAGGGTGGCTCCATAAAATTAATTAGTACACTCAATTTTTATAAAAAAAATTATATTATAAAAATATCTTTAAATAAAATTATTAATAGGTACAAAATAATTAATTTAAATAAGTTAAATCATGATAAACCTCTGCCGCTATAAATACCCTTACTGCTGTTTTCATGATGGGTACTCAGGTTATTATCAGATTCCCATAGCACTAGAGGACCAAGAAAAGACAACATTCACATGTCCCTTTGGCACATGTACAAATACAGGTCAGCCACTCTTTTTGACAATTTTATAATCTAGACTGACACCCATCTGTCAATGCCGACCTAGTCATATAGCTTTCATGATTTCATCTTCTTTATGAGCCCAATAAATAACACTTTTTTGTCTTTTCCAGTTCTCACAAACTTACAAATTTTCACTAAACCAAAAGAGAAATAAAAAGAGCGTGCATAACAATGGAAAACACCATCTCACGCCGTTTTACCTAGGAATAGGGAATTTGAGGAAACTGCTGAACAACTTGGTGAGGTGTTAGCAGAGAAAAATATTCATCTAGTGCATAGGGGAGGTAACCTTGGGTTGATGGGACATGTCTCAAAAGCCGCTTATGATGGCAGAAGTCAAGTTTTGGGTATCATCCCAAAAGCTTTGAGTGTGGGTGGTGTTACAAGCAATACAATTGGGGAAGTGCAGATTGTCTCAAACATGCATGAACGTAAGGCCGAAATGTGTAACCATGTGGATGCATTTATAGCCTTACCAGGGGGACTAGGAACTTTGGAAGAACTCTTTGAAGTCACCTTATGGGCCCAACTAAAAATCCACCAAAAACCAATAGGCTTGTTGAATGTTAATGGTTTTTATGATGGTCTGTTGTCTTTCCTAGATTATGCTGTGGAAAAAGAATTTATCCCAATTTAGGCTCGACGAATCCTTGTTACTGGTTCTGATGTTCATCAATTGATTGAACAATTAGAAGCCTTTGTTCCCGAATAAGACAAAGCCACATCTAAGTTAGATTGGTCGGTTGATGAGGGTAGCAAAAAGCGCAGATTGGTTTGACCTATGCATTTTCTTTTCTATTCTTGTTTTCAATAAATATGTTATTTTTGGTTTAGTTTCTTCTAGTATGCATTTTCTTTCATGCATGGCCTAGGAAAGATCGAACACCCCTAACTGTTTTTGGTGGATGCAAATGGGCAATTGATTCAACTTTTGCTCACTTTTATGAGTGTTCATTTAGATTATTGTAGAGCTTTAATGGCTTCAATGACTTTTGTTGGTGCTCTAATTAAATTAATAATATAATTTTTTTTCTTAAAAAAAATAATAATTAAATAAAAGGAGTTTAAATTTGTTTGGCTTAGTGGTTTGCTTGTAACAGAGGTTGATCATGAAGAGAAGACCTGTTGTCTTGCTGTTTGCTTTGGTCCAGACAAATACAAAATAAAATCGTGGTTTTGTAAAAGTGGATTATATACATGAAAATCATAAATATATAGTTTGTGCTGTCAATCTCTATTATCTTTTTCCTCAAATTATATGATAGTTTGTGTTTGTGTTGTCACTGATATTTCAATTGATTTTAAATACTTTTTAGTTTCAGATCAATGATAGAGGACATAGTGTAGGAAGAGTTCCATCTAATAGTATGCATAAGTTACATAACATAAAAACCCAATAATATATAGTATTTTTGCTTTCTTTAAAACTTTATATATAACACCCCAAATTTGAGATACATGAACTTAATTTTGAGAAAGTAATCACTAATGCTCATAGCCCCTTTCTTAGTGTTATGGAGTTGTTGTTTGAGTTGTAAAACTTTGGCCATAGATTTATGTGAATAGAGTCCAACTAAGGTGTCCCATGCTTCAAATGATGAAGAACATTCACTAACCTGTCCCATAACTTCAGGACTGATGGTGGAAAATATCCAACTGAGAAGAAGTTGGTCGGCCCTTCTCCAGGTAGTATAGGAATTGTTGAGAATCAAGATTTTCACACTGTCAACAGAGGCTTGAGTTTCAATGAACTTCGGTGGGCAAGTTCGAAATCCAGTTACGAAATCTTCAAGTTCGAGCGCTCGAATCGCAGGAAGCACCTGAGCTTTCCAGTAAATGTAGTTGGTTGAGTCAAGTTTGATGGAAATGTGAAAGTTGAGAGTTTTGGCAACTATTGCTAAATCTGGTGAAAGAGATGATGTGGCAAGCTGAGTATTTTCTTGTGGTAGGGTTGAATGAACTGATCCAAAATTTGCTAAATCTGGTGAAGGAGATGATGTGGGAAGCTGAGTATTTTCTTATGGTAGGGTTGAATGAACTAATCCAGAATCCATGACGATTAGTCAATGGCTCTGATACCATATAAAATAATAAAATGTTTTAGGAAAATATAATCAAGTTTGCTCAAGAATTTGACACTCCATTAATGGAGCTTTTTGTAAGGTTGTATTTCTTTTCCATATTCAACTCAACTCTTCAAAACAACAAGGCTAAAAACCAGAGTAATAAAAAACAATCTGTTAGAAGCCAAAAAACAAAGCATGAAAACAAAATAATAAAACTTGATAGCCAAGTAAGACCAGCTCAGCATAACAAACTTTGACAGCTATTTTGAGCCTAGTTACCCTGCATTTAGAAGCTTCAATCCAGGTTGATTGTTGAAGATTCTACCACACAGCTTTGATACCGCACCTGTTGAGGAACTGATGGCAGACTCGTTTGAATTTGAAGCAATGCAATCATATGGTATTCTAACATGGATCACCCCACCCCAAATGGGTATGAGTTTTGAGCGAAAATCGAAAATCCACTTGGGTCGCGGACGGTATAGAGCACCTTGGCCAAAGCGAGTTTCGGGTATGGAGCATTGCTAATCAGATCCATTGTCATCCCTAATTGGAAGAGAGCTTCCCCAGTGGTGGAGCCACTATAGGAAAAGTTCTTCATTTTATTTTATTTTTTTATTTTTAATTAACTAATTCTTATGTTAAAGTAAAAATTTAGGGACATTTTTTAGCTTTTTGCTACAAAATGTTAGTCAATAGTTATCTCTAATGACGGTCAATGTTTTTCGGAGGATGTTTTTGTAAGAAAAAGTTTAATATGCATATAATTATGCCTAATGTTAGAGGTGTATGTGCAATTAACCCTTATATAAATTTAAAAGAATTAACATAGCATTTACCAAACACATGTATATTGCTTTTGAGTGTTACAACAATTTTAACAACAAAATTTATCAAACAATTGTCTGATTAATTTTATAACATATTATTCTTTCATCACAACTAATAATGATTATTTTTAAAACTACATCAATACCAAATTGGTCGTTAATTGATTAATAAGTTTGAACGTCTTTCTAGTGACGAATTGAGATCAGGACGGATGATCTTGCCCGATGGTGTCGATTAAATATACTCATGTCCTTAATACTTTTAGAATTAAGGATTTGAATGGTTGCTTGAATCAATCGAGGAAATTGTTACCGTTTTTATGTTGATTTTGTTATATAGGTTTTCAGTTTTTGTCGATTTTGTACTTTGATTTAATGGATTAGATGTGAATTTTGGGAATGCTTGTTTATATAATTCATTAGGTCATATAGGTTCTTTTGATTTGATGATTTGTTTGAAGAAAACAATGACATGCACTTCAAAGGCTTTACAAACATAGAGATGAAGTAACCCGATAGGATGTTTTAAAAGCTTTGTATGGTTGTCTAGACCTGATTACAAGCTTTAGATGTAGCATAAGGCCTAGGCGACTGGATGAGAAGTTTTGGAAGCTGCATCAAGTCCCATGATAGGCTTTAGATGTTGTATCGAGTCAAGGCTACCCGATGGTAATATTGGATTATTTTTTCTTTTAGATTTATTTCTTAAATTATTATTGGTTATAGTTTATAAAATTTTAGTTAATGTTATATCGATTTTATCGAATTTTGTTAAGTTTTATATAATGACCCTTTATTCACAAATCTTGTCTCCATTCTAAGTGTTCATCAACCATATTTATTTCAGAAAAAAAAAATCAATAATCTAATAACATTTGTGATTCGGTAATCCCTATATGTCATTTCAAAAGCTGTTGGACCAATGCAAATTTAGGATTGTAATACACTGAGACTGACTAAGAAACCTGGTTCAATTATGGCTTCATGGCACCTATAAGTAAGATAAATTATAATAAAGTACTCTGATACATTTAATATAAAGGCACAAATAATGTTAGTTTTATTATAAAGATACAAAGCAACCCTTCAGTGCGTTGACCATTGACAGTTGTAGATCAATCTGGTGGTCTATCTCTGTTATAGATCGACAGTTGTAGGCCACTTTCATTATATTTTTATATCGTTTAATTGGTTAATTTTATTTATTTATTTAGTGTACATATATATTATTAATACAGTCGTGTAAAAACTTAATTAAACTTGAAATCATTAATTTTGACTTATGATTAACTAAAACTACAATCAAGTTGATGGTATATCATAAAATAGTGAAAGTTGTAATCATACTTGTATATATGTTGGAACAATGCAACTTTGGTATTGTAACAAACATTGAGACTCGCTAAAAACCTGGTTCAAGTATAGAACTTATAAGTAAGGTAAATTTTAATAAAGTACTCTGATATTTAAAACAAAGGTACAAATAATGTTAGTTTTATTGTAAAGATACAAAGCAATCCTTGAGGGTGTTGACCATCTGCAATTTATGGGTAAACTGATCTTTTTGTATGTGTAATAAAAAATGAATAAATAGAAAAAATTTCAATATCCAATCAAAATATGCTATATAACCCAAAATGTTTTAAAATGTTCTATTTTTTTTAGAGTAAAACTTATTCAAATCTTCTCCATTTGGACGAGACAAAAAAAAGATCGATTTCTTCTAGAATGGAGGAGATTCGACGCAAATATCCTTTATTTTGGAAAGATCAATTCTAATCTCTGTGTTTTTGTTTTAAAATTTTCTATCTTTAGATATTTATTGTTATTAAAATTAATTTGAATAAAATAGTATTATAATAATTAATAAAAGAATAAAATCAATGTTCCTACATACACAAGGTCGCTTGTTTTGGTGGTTGGAGGTCTCAAAATTCTCCAAACCACCAAGGTTCAAATCCTTGTGTATACATGTAAATATATTTTCCCACCATTGCCCATAAAAACACAATTGTGTGGGTAGACCTCTCCCCCGTGTTGGGAGTAGACCCCTTCCGTTGTTAGGAGTAGTTGTCTGGGCCGTTGGTCCCTGTAGTTATCGTCTCCTGTTGCTGGGAGTAGTTGTCCTGACCGTACTTGTATGATTTAATCTCAGTTGGTCCCGGTAGTCCTCTGACCCTTAAAGGTGTTAGATTTAAAAAAAAAAAAAAATTAATTAATGTTCCCACACATTGTACAATGTATATTTTATAAAGTGGTATTTATATTGCGGTCCTTATACTTTCAATAAATATCATTTATTTACTCGACATATGTGTATAAACTCCTATGGTTATCAACTTTTCAAAAAAATATTAAAATGGTTTTTCTAACTAAAAAACTAACCTTTGCTCCTATCCCTTCTTCCTTCCAAGGCTATTCTTCGATTTTCTGGTGCTATGCAAAGCCTCCCTTTCCGCTACAGATTTTGGCTTGTTTTGCATAACCATCTGGCAGATATGGTTTATTGGGAACAGCTTCATTTTTGCTGGAAAGGTTTTTGGCGCTGCTGAGATTGTTCCTTAGGCAGTGTCTTTCTAGGCTGATTTTGTTCTTGCCAATGCTGCTGCTCTCGCAACTTTTGTTCCAGTCCCTCATCTGCCTAGGTGGTTGGCTCCTTCGCCGGGGTGGTTTAAAATTAATTTTGATGCGGCCGTGGACTTCTTCCGCAAAAAGGTTGGTCTTTGTGTGATTATCCGCGACTGCCATGGCAAAGTTATGGTTGTTTTGGCGCAATCCTATCCTCTTCTTGTTTCGGTGGAAGTGGCAGAGGCTATGGCTATTCTTCGTAACATCCAGCTAGCTTCTGAGTTGGGTATTTTACCTATTGATGTTGAATCTGATGCTTCTTCTGTGGTTTCTTGGATCATCGCAGAGAACCCTCCTCTGTCTGATGTTGGGCTTGTTATCGCTGATATTATTCAACTTAAGTTTTCGCTTTCTATTTGGCATTTTTCCTTTGTTTCTCGTTTATGTAATAGGGTGGCTCAAAAGCTTGCTAAGTTTGGTCTTTCTATTTCGGATTCTTTGGTTTGGGTTGAGGATATTCCTTCGTGTATGGAGGAGTTAATTCACTCTGAATCGCTCTTGTAGTTCAGTTTGTTTCTATTAATTTCCCATTATGAAAAAAAAACTAAAAAACTAACGGTCAAACTTGACTGATTGGTTTAAATGATTGTTTTGCTCCTGATTTGAAATAGTTGACTAAAAAAGACTATTTGAGCAGTTACTATTTACTTATTTATAATAACACCATGATTAAAAAGACTTAAATACCTATATAAATATTTTATTATTATAAAATTACACATATATTATTAAATTTAATAATAAAAAAGAAAGTTACAATTTTTAATAGGATTAATAAATAAATAAAATTCAAAATAATTTTAAGAACCCCAAAAATATATAAAATGATAATTTAATTTTAATAATTAAAAAATTATTAAAAAAAGATGGAGGCCACCTCCACCAATGATCTTTTATTTTTTATTTTTAAAAGATTAATTTTTTATTTTTAATTTTTTTAATTGGTACACATGCCATTTTATAAAGGGGGATTATCATTTCGGTCCCTAAGTTTTGGAGAATTATCAGTTTTTTAAATGAGTTATGGTTAATGGTACACTTGGTCCTTAACTTTTAAAAAATGTATCAATTTGGTCTCTCTGACTAAATTTATGTCAATCAACCTTAAAAAAATTGGCAAAAAGATAGTTTTACCCTTAATACTATTTAAATGAGTTAAATGACAATTTTAACTTCAAAATTTTAAAATGATTATCAATAAATAGAAGGGTAATATAGTCATTTCATTTAAATATTTAAAAATAATATTTAAAATATATTTTTGAATGGATCTTCACCGTCCATCAATCTTGATGAAAGGTGAAGATTATATTCAAATTTTTAAAAAAAATTAAAGTAAAAATATTGATGAAAGGTGAAGATTATATTCAAATTTTAAAAAAAATTAAAGTAAAAATATAATTTTTTTTTAAAAAAAATTGAAAATGAATATGGTGGAGATCCATTTAAAAATTGAAACTAAATAAAATGAACAAACCCAGAAACTGGGTTCGATCATCCTAGTTTTTGGGTTCGTTGAGGATCAACTGTAATACACCCTCCCGCTAGATTGTACTGTACACATATAGATATTGTAATATATTTTATTGAATTGATTATGAAGTTTATTGGACGATTAGTATGATTTCATAAAGTATATATGAAATCCAATTATACATTTCGAAATTTCTAGTAAGATTTTTCCATAAATTAGATGTTAAAAGTATTAAGGGTATTAGAGACTCGGAACATATCTGTAATGATTTCAAATGATTAATAAAGTTCTATAAAGTATATAGGAAAATTCAATTATATGTTTTGGAGAACATAATAAAGATTTCCATAAATTGGAGTATTGAGAATATTTATTGGAAGTTAAAATATATTTTTACAATATGAGGTTGTGATTTACTTAATTGATGGAAAAGTAAATTGAAATAGATTTTTATGGAAAAGAGTTAGTGGATTGTTATGGATTAATTTGTAAGTTATAGGATTGTTGACCAAGATTATGTGATTAAAGTTATGGTTGTGGTCATTTTATAGTTTTAAAATGAAATGGGGCAAGTTGTAAATATAAAAGAATATAATATATATATATATATATATATATATATATATATGTATATGTATATATGTATATATATTTAAGTGCTGGAAATCAGAAAACAAAAAAAAAATGAAATGAAGAAAAGGAACCAGAAAAAAAAAAAAAAGAAGAAGAAACGAAACAGAGGGTGAGGCAGTGGAGAGAGAGAGAGAGAAGAAGTGAGCAGCGAGCGGGAGAAGGAAAGAAGAGAAACATAGCAGCTGCCAGTAAGAGGAAGAAGAGGAAGTGACAGCAGCTGAAGGAGAAGGAAGAAGAAGGACAGCAGCCAAGAAGAGAGAAGAAGCAAGTGGACCGGAGAAGAAAGAAAGAAAGAAGAGGAAGAAGAAGAAGAAGAGCAAGAGGAGTTGGGTAACTGTGATGAAGTTGATTTGGTTTGAATTTGATGAAATTAAATTGTGTTGGAGTTTTGATTGTTGAGTATAAAATGAAATTGAATTGATTTTAGTAGTTGGTTGAGTTTTGATTTGTTATTGAAATTGATTGTTGAGAATATAAGTGAAATTGAATGTTTGGGTGATGATTTTGATGATGAGTTTTGTTGATTTAGTATTTGATTTGAGTTTTTGTAGTGTTTTAATTGAAATAAGTTTAATTGGAATTGATTAGAATGAAAATCAAGAAATTAGTAAGTTAATTGATAGTGCGAATTGAGAATCATTAAGTAAGATATCAAAATGATTCTTAAATTAGTGACTGGTATTATGAGTTTTGTTATAATGTTGTGTTTGGAGTGAAATTGAATCACTAATTTTGGGAATTTTTGAAATTAAATTCGAAATTGAATCTATAATTAGTTTAATTGAGTTTAATGAAGTTGAATTTGATGTTGTTAAGTGAAAGAAGTTTATTTATGTGAAATTAATAAAGATTAGAATGAGCATTTGTGTAGAAATCGAATGTTACTAGTGTAGAGATTTCAATTGATGAGCAATTAAGTATTAGAAATTGTATCTGTATGATTGTGATACACATTGGTGCTTAGAAAGTAAAGTAAATATATTAAGTTGTGATGAAAGAGATTCAATTTAAGAGAATTGATTTATTGAAGGAAAATATAATTTTAGAGACATGATTTTCAGCAAATTAAATGTAATTGCTTTTAAGATAATAGAAAAAATTGAAGAATAAAGTGTTAAATGTGTTAATTGAGTTTTTGTATTAGTGATTATATTTATATTAATGATTTATTTAAAAATATATTATTTTAGGGAGAAATCTTCGTAGTATGAGAGAAAAAGAAACGTTATGGGAAAGTCAAGAAATGTTTTGAGACAAAGGAACCAGAGCTCAAAGTTTAGAGAGAACTAGAAATCAGTGAGTATAAATTATTTTCAAGTAAAGTACATTTTATTTCCATAGTATGTTTTAAGTAAGTTTTAAAGTAATTTATGACAAGTTATGATTTTATTTAAGCGAAAGTAAGATTTCGCTTTGATTGAAATGTTTTTTATTATGTTTTTAAGCTGATTGAAGTATTTGTGATATTATATGTGTTTATTTACCTATATGAGTTTTGTAAGTTAAATAGAATTTATGTTTAAGTATGTTTTAATTAAAATATTTTATAACTCCGAAATTTAGAAATTATATTTATTTAAAGAAATAAGTTTTATGTATATCCCATGCTTTTGATTAAAAGTTAGTTTTCAAAGTAAAGAAAACAGTTTTCAAACCCATGGATTTCCTATGGATTATCAGTATCGGCAGTTAGACCCGGCCGGTACATCCCAATTGTGTGTGGCAAGTTTGGGGGGGACAGTCCGCTAACTCCAAGGGGGTTGAATCTATCGAGACTGTCAGTCGCCCACACATTAGGGTATTGTCTCGCTATATGATGCGACGCAGCATTCCGCACATAGCCAGTGAGATGTCTTTTATCAGATGTCACGTTAAGCGCACTAGTTAGTCGCCTCGTGACTAATATCAGATGTCACAGTGGACGGCGCAGTTAGTCGCCCTGTGACCCACTCATATGGTACGACGCAGTTAGTCGATCTATGAGTTCAGTTCAGCTTAGGGGTCCATTGGGAGTTTTCAGACACAGAAGCCAAGCCAGAGATATTTTTTAG
Source organism: Xanthoceras sorbifolium (assembly GCA_003430845.1). Taxonomy (NCBI): domain Eukaryota; kingdom Viridiplantae; phylum Streptophyta; class Magnoliopsida; order Sapindales; family Sapindaceae; genus Xanthoceras; species Xanthoceras sorbifolium. Next base: position 56,472 of record QUWJ01000223.1, read on the forward strand.
ATTTTCAGTACAAAATATTTAATTAAGAGCTTTTATATGTTAGGCTTGGCTGTATTTCCAAAAAAACAGATTTCAGTATTCAGAAAACAGACAGAATGAGTTTTCAGAAAAGTATTTTATCAGAAAAACAATTTATTAGAAAAGTATATTATCATAAGAGTATTATTAGAGAACTATATTATTAGAAATTTTTTTTCAGATAAGTTTTATCAGAAAAGTAATTTCAGCAAAGTATATATTATTTCAGCTTTTTAGTTATCAGAATAGTATATTATTTCTCAGCTGTTCAGTTCTCAGAAAAGAAAAAAAATATATTCCATTGGTACAGCTTTTTAGTTTTCAGCATAAGAAACGTATATATATTTATATATATTATCAGATTTTCAGTTTTCCGAAAAATAAAAGTTATTATATAGTCTCAGCTTTTCAATTTCTAGTAAAGTAAAAGTATATATATATATATATTCTTAGTTTTTCAGTTTTTAGAAATTCGATTTCAGAATAGTTTTCTGTATTAATTTCAGAACAGTTTCCAAAAAATAGATTTCAGTATAATTTTTAGAGAAATATATTATATCAGTATTTCAGTTTTCAGAAAAGAATATCATATTAGCTTTTCAGTTTCAGAAATATAAAGGAATATTATTTCAGTTTATCAGATTTCAGAAAAGTATATTATATTAGTTTATTAGTTTTCAGAAAAGTATATGATATCAGTTTTCAGTTTTCAGAAAAATTGACAGGTCCCTAACCTACTATCTCCTATTAGGTAGCCTGCCGGCACTCCATGGTAGCTTTTCAGTCGAGGCTTGCCTCGCTGAAAAGCTTCCGTGAAGCTAAGCCATTTGTTATAACTGAAAATCTGAGTAGAAATTTTTTTTTTTTTTATAAAATTTTGGCAGAGCTTCCTCTGTTTTTCTGAGACTAACAAATCTTGGAGACCTGCATATAACAACTTGAACACTTCTATATTTGTTTTCAAATCTCAACTACGGTGGATCTCCAGTTCACCTCCACAAACCACAACTCAAACAGTTTAATATTAAAATAAACAATTATAAAAAATAAATGAATCAAATCTTTAAATAAAATATTTATACACATAAAACAATATAAAAATACAAACTTAACAATTTAAAATATTATATATGCTTGTAAAACAGTTACAGCATCCTCTGACTAGTCCCGCTGGTCTTCGAAGTCCCTGCAACATCTGCACTTGTACCTGTATCTGTACCTGGGGAGGTTGGTTTATAAAACATAAAAACTATAATGAGCTAAAGGAGCTCAGTGAGTGCGTTTCTAATTTATTAAAAGATCTTAAATATAATAAAATTAACTTTGAATTTAACTGAAACTCTTCAAACTCTTCAAACTTATTACTAATACTGAAAACTGATAAACCTGAAAACTCTCTGCTATTGCTGAAAACTGATACACTGAAAACTGATAACTTTTTACTTTTTAAATACAAGCTAAGAATGTTTAATCGATAAAATCTGATAGCCAAGCCTAAATAATTACTTTTAATTTACAATTGAAATACTTAAAATTCTATTATAACTATTTACTTGGCCACTTTTCTGAAAACTGAAAAGTTGAAATAATATACTGATCTAAAAACTGAAAAAAGCTGGAATAATATATTTCCTGAAACTGAAATGCTGAGATAATATATATTTCTGAAAACTGAAAACTGATATCATATACTTTTCTGAAAACTAATAAACTAATATAATATACTTTTCTGAAAATTAATAAACTAATATAATATACTTTTTATGAATCTGATAAACTGAATAATATTCCTTTATATTTCTGAAACTGGAAAAGCTAATATGATATTGTTTTCTGAAAACTGAAATACTGATATAATATATTTCTCTAAAAACTACACTGAAATCTATTTTTTGGAAACTATTCTAAAATTTATACAGAAAACTATTTTGAAATTGAATTTCTGAAAACCGAAAACTAAGAATATATATATACTTTACTTTACTTAAAATTGAAAAAGCTGAAATTATATCTTTTCTGAAATATACTTTTCTGATAAAACTTTTCTAATCATATAGTTTTCTGATAATACTCTTCTGATAAAATATGTTTATGATAAAATGCTTTTCTGATAATAAACTTTTCTAAAAACTTATTCTGTCTCCTGAAACAATGTACTGAAATCTGAATTATCTGTTTTCTGAATACTACACTGAAATCTATTTTTCTAAAAATCTAGCCAAGCCTAACGTATAAAACTCTTAATTTAATGTTCTGTACTGAGAATCTGAAAATATTTCTAGCATGGCTTCTGTATCTGAAAACTCCCAATGGACCCCTAAGCTGAACTTATAGGTCGACTAACTGCACCGTATCATATGAGTGGGTCACAGGACGACTAACTGGCACCGTCCACTGTGACATCTGATATAAGTCACAAGGCGACTAACTGATTGCGCTCAACGTGATATCTGATAAAAGACATCTCACTGTCTATGTGCGGAATGCTGCGTCGCATCATATAGCGAGACAACACTCCAATGTGTGGGCGACTGACAGACTCGACAGACTCAACTCCCCTGGAGTTAGCGGACTGTCCCCCCTTAACTTGCCACACACGATTGGGATGTACCGGCCGGATCTAACTGCTGATAACTGATCTGATCAGAATCTGAAGGATAATCCATGGGTTTGAAAACTGTTTTCTTTATTTTGAAAACTAGCTTTTAATCAAAAACCATGGAAAATATATATATATATATATATAATATTTATTAAATGAATATTCTAAATTTCTGAAATGTATAATACTTTAATTAAAAACACATTTAGATAAACCATTATATACAAAATCACAAATACTAATCAAACTTAGAGAAAATATACTAAATGTAATTCAACTGAAAATCTAATTTTGCACTAACCAAACAAAGATATTAACTTGCTAAACTTTAGATAAAACATATTACTAAAATAAAATAGACTTTGCTTTAAAATAATTTTACACTCACAGGTTTCTGGTTTTCTCTAAGCTTGGCGCTTTGGTTCCTTCGTCTCAATACCTTTCTTGACTTTCCATAATGATTCTTTTTCTCCCATACTACGGAGATTTCTCCCTAAAATAATATATTTCCAAATAATCGTTAATATAAACACCATCAACTTATACAAAACTCAATTAACACGTTCTACGCTTTATTCTTCAATTTCTTCTATTTAATTTAATATAAATTATGTCAATCGTGCGATTCCTTTACTGATTGAATTTCAAACATTCAAATTCGACATGATTTCTGAAATCATTTAATTTCTCTTAATTCGAATCTCATACAACACAATCCAATACATTTTCTTGGATTTCAAAACACCAATTTGTATCAATTCATACAAATACAATTTCTAATACTTAATTACCATAAATCGAATTCTGTACACTATCAATTTCAATTTCTACACAATTTCTCATACTAATCTTCGTCAATTTAACATAAGTGAATTTCTTTCACTTAACAACATCAAATTCAACTTTATTAAACTCGATTAAACTAATTATAACTTCAATTTCGAATTTAATTTCAAAAATTCTCAAAACTAATGATCCAATTTCGCTCCAAACACAACATTATAACAAAACTCATAATACAAGTTACTATTTCGAGAATCATTTTGATTTACTAATTTCTTTAACTTAGTAATTTCTTGATTTTAACTTACTAATTTCTTTAACTTAGTTGAGCATTTAGGTTTTATGTTTTCTGATCATAGGCCGATTTCGGCCAAGTTTGTGTGTGGTGGTTCCAATATTGGTGGCGGTAGAGATCGGAAGTTTCGATTTGAGCCTTTTTGGCTTAAAGATGAAGAGTGCTATTCTGTGATTTGCACGGCCTGGGGAGGGTTTGCTAGTGATATTTCTGGTAGAGACTTAAGAGATAAGCTGGTTACGTGTGCTGATCGGTTGGAGAACTGGAGCAAAGTCAAGTTTGGATCTCTGAAGAAAGCCATTGATAGAAAAAGATGTGAGATCAATCTTCTCTATGATCGGCAGCAAACTAATCAAGTTCTCAATGTCATTAAGACTAGAGAACGAGAGTTGGAAAGCCTCCTCTCCCAGGAGGAATTATATTGGAAACAGAGGTCGAGGGTTGATTGGCTACTCGCAGGGGATAAGAATTCAAAATTTTTTCACAGAAGAGCGTCGGCCAGAAAGAAGAAGAATCTGATTAGCTCACTGTTGGATGGTAGAGGGGTCCGTAGGGAGTCTGAGCAGGGTATGTCCAGTGTGGTTTTTGATTACTTCTCAGATTTGTTCAAGTCTATCCAGCCATCTTCCTCTGACTTTTCGGCTGCCTCCTCCTTTCTTGAGCGTAAAGTTGATGCCCATATGGCAGGCAGACTTGGGGAGGCTTTCACCCGAGCTGAGGTGCGTGCTGCAGTTTTTGATATGGGTCCAAATAAGGCCCCTGGTCCCGATGGATTCCATGCTCTCTTTTTTTCAGAAATTTTGGAGTGTGGTTGGTGAGGATGTCTCTAGTGTCTGCCTTAAAGTTCTTAAACGGTGGTTGCTCTGTCGAGGAGTTCAATGCCACTAATGTTGTCCTGATTCCAAAAGTTAAAAACCCGGAGCGTTATTTCAGGCCCTTTGCAGTGTTATTTATAAGACTGTCTCTAAGGCTATGGCAAATAGGTTGAAAGAAATTCTGCCCCACATTATATCTTCGGAGCAGAGTGCTTTTGTACCAGGGCGGTTTAATTTTTGATAACAGAAAAAAAGGGTAAAAGAGAAACAGAAAAAGGGTAAAAGAGGGTTTGCAGCTATTAAACTGGATATGAGTAAGGCCTACGACCGTATGGAGTGGGGCCTTCCTGGAGATCATTATGGAGAAACTAGGGTTCCCTGAGCATTTTAGAGCCCTTGTTATGGATTGTGTGTCGCACCTCCAAGCTTTCCTTCCTGGTTAATGGGAAGTCTGTGGGGAAGTCACTCCGCATAGAGGGTTAAGGCAGGGATGCCCTTGTCTCCTTACCTCTTCCTTCTTTGTGCGAAGCTTTATCTTCTCTTATCAAAGGCAACGAATCTAATGGGCAGTCTCTGGGCATGAGATGTTGTCGCGGGAGCCCTCTTGTGAGCCATTTGTTTTTTGCAGATGACAGTATTGTTTTTTGCAGGGCTTCAGTCCAGAATTGCGAGAAGTTGAAACAGATACTTAATGTCTATGAGAAAGCTTCTGGCCAGCGCATTAACCTGCAAAAGTCCAACATCACCTTTAGCCCAAATGTGGAAGATGACCGCAGTGCCAGTATACTGAATTGCCTGGGTCTTGTTAATGCCAAGCTCATTGACAAGTATCTTGGCCTTCCAACCATGGTGGGGAAAAATAAAAGGAAGACCTTCAGTGACATTAAGGAGAGGGTTTGGCGTAAGATCAGAGGGTGGAAAGGCAATCTCTTCTCAATGGGCGGGAAAAGAAGTTCTTATCAAAGCAGTAGCGCAAGCCATTCCTACCTTCGCTATGAGTATCTTCCAGCTGCCTTCTGTCTTGTGCAATGAGCTGTGCTCTATGATTATGGGCTTTTGGTGGGGGTGCCTCAGATGGTAATAAGAAAATCTGCTGGGTCTCTAGAGACAAGTTGTGCTCCCCAAAGATATGCGGGGGGGCTTGGTTTTAAAGATTTATCTCTCTTTAACCAAGCTCTTCTTGGCAAGCAGGCTTGGAGAATTGTTATGAATAAAGACTCGTTGGTTTCTAGAGTTTCTTAAGGCGAAGTATTTCAGGCAGGAGGATTTCTTGTCTGTCTCGCTGAAACAGGGGAGTTCTCATCTCTGGAGGAGTTTGGTTTGGGGTAGGAGTCTCCTTCTTAAGGGTCTTCGTTGGAGGTGGGTAATGGTAAGGATATCAGGGCTTTCAGGACCCTTGGATGCCAAGGGCATCTACATTCAAACCCTTCTCGTCTGCCCCCCTTGGAAGACCTCAAGGTCGCTTCTCTCATTTCTCTTTCTTCCTATTCTTGGGACTTGGCTAAGCTTGATCAGGTCTTTGTGGCAGCAGATAGGGATTCTATTCTGGAAAGTCCTCTGAGTTTAGCTGATTGTAATGATTCCTTAATCTGGCATTTTGATAAGAATGGGGAGTATTCTGTGAAGAGTGGGTATAGAGTTGCAGCGCAGGAAAAATTCTCCCTCAAGGTTCCTCCTCGTGTCCGGATTCGAAATGGTGGCTTGCACTTTGGAATCTTAACATCCCCCCCAAAATTAAAATTTTCATATGGAGGGTTTGTCTCAATGCCATTCCGTCGCTTTGTAATCTTTGCTTTAGGAAGATTGTGGTTGACCCGTGTTGCTCTAGATGTGGTGATGCCCCCGAGAGCTCAGCCCATGCCCTTTTTGGTGTAGCTCCGTGCGCCCCTATTTGGGAGTCCACTGTCTTCTGGGACATTCTCAATTTGCAGTGCCATATTTCTTGTTTTGATTTGATCTTGTGGGTTTTTGTTAGGGCTAAGAGAGCAGAGTTCGAGGAGTTCTGCATGATCTTGTGGGGGGTTTGGTCTGAAAGGAATGCTGTCTGTCATTCTAAATCCCCAGGTTTAGTGCTGATTTGGTTTTTTGGTCTCTCTCATTGCTTCGTGAATTTCAGGGTACCCAGAAGGTCTTTGGCTCTCCTCTCCAGCCCCCCAGGCAGCCTCGCTCCTCTCCGTGGTCGCCTCCTCCCGCAGGCTCCCTGAAGTTGAACACCGATGCAGCAGTGACGCCTGGTTGTTCTGTGATGGGTTCTGGTGCAGTGGTGCGTGATTCTCAGGGTAAGGTGGTTGCAGCTTCTGCTAAGCCCCTCTTGGGGTTCTTTCCTGCTGAGCTTGGTGAGCTGCTGGCATTGCGAGAGGGGTTACTGCTGGCGAAGGAGTTCAAACCTGATTATTGAGTGGGTTGAGTTAGATGCGGTTAATGTTGTGGCTAGGGTGTTTAATTCTCCTCCCTGTTCTGTTATGGACCCTATTATTTCTGATGTTAAGGCTCTGTTTAGGCTGTAGGAGTTTCCAACTGTCATGCCATTCCTCGTTCAGGGAATGGAATGGCTCATTCTCTTGCTTCCCTAGCCTTTCCTCTAAGGAGGAATTTTGTTGGTTCAATCCTGAACCTAGCTTTCTTGTTGATCTTCTGTATAGAAGTTTTGTTTGAAATCAAAAAAAAAAAAAAAAACTTACTAATTTCTTGATTTTTTATTCAAATCAACTCCAATCAAACTAATTTCAATTAAAACACTACAAAATACTCAAATCAAACACTAAAATCACAAAACCCATAAATCAATTTCACTTAAACTCAACAATCAATTCAACATAAATAAAAACTCAATCAATCTCTAAGTTTATTCAATTTCATTTCATACTCAACAATCAAAAACTCCAACACAATTTAATTTCATCAAATCAAACCAAATCAACTTCATCAAACTATCCAAATTCCTCTTGGTTTCCTCTTCTTCTATTGCTGGACCGTGACTCTCTTCTTCTTCCTTTCTTTCCTTTTTCTTCTTCTCCCTTGCTTCTCTCTCTCCCTGGCCGGCCACCTCTCCTCTCTTTCTTTTCTCTCTTTTCTTTCTCTCCTCTCTCTCGAATTTTCTGGTTTATTTCATTTGGCCGGTCAACTCTGTTTCTCTTGTTTTAAATTTGTTGTTTTGTTTTTTATGTCTTTTTTTCTTCTCATTTCATTTGGCCGAGTTTGTTTTGTTTGGTTTCTGGTTACTTTACTTTTTTATTTGGTTTGAGTGAGTGGAATTCTCCACTCAATTCACACATATGTTTTATTATAAAATTTTGTTTTCTTTTGGTTTGACTATTTATGGATGAAATCTCACCATGTGTCACTCATATAAATTCCTAGTAATTACAGCATGCCCCTTGACCCATTAAAATCATAATGTGACCACCAATTTGAGAGTTAATTATATGATTTTGGTCAACAATCTTTTGATTTACAATTTAATCCATAACAATCCATTAACTCTTTTCCACAAAAATCTATTTCAACTTACCTTTTCCATCAATTAATTAAATCACAATCTCATATCGTAAAAATATATTTTAACTTCCAATAAATATTCTTTATATTCCAATTTATGAAAATCTTTACTATATTCTCCAAAACGTATAATTTAAATTTCTCATATACTTTATGAACCTTGTTAATCATTTGAAACCATTTCAGATATTTTCCAAGTCTATGATACCGTTAACACTTTTAACCTCTAATTTATGGAAAAACCTTATTAGAAATTTCGAAATGTATAATTGGATTTCGTAGATACATTACGAAATCGTACTAATCATCCAATAAACTCTATTATAGTACCGTACAATCAATTCTAGAAAAATAGATTACAGCATTTGTACATGTACAGTACATACTATTGGGAAGAGGTGTATCACAAAAATATATTATCTCAGCATTTCAATTTTTCAGGAAAATATATTATTCCAGCTTTTCAGTTTTCAGATCAGTATATTATTTCAGCTTTTTAGTTTTCAGAAAAGTGGCCAAGTAAATAGTTATAATAGAATTTTAAGTATTTCAATTGTAAATTAAAAGTAATTATTAGAATTGGCCATCAGATTTTATCGATAAACATTCTTAGCTTGTAGTTAAAAAGTATATCAGTTTATCAGTTTTCAGTATATCAGTTTTCAGCAATAGCATAGAGTTTCAGTTTATCAGTTTTCAGTATTAGTAATAAGTTTGAAGAGTTTTCAGTTTAAATTCAAGTTAATTTTATTATATTTAAGATCGTTCAGTAAATTAGAAAACGCACTCACTGAGCTCCTTTAGCTCATTATAGTTTTTATGTTTTATAAACCAACCTCCAGGTACAGGTACAGGTGCAGACAGTGCAGGGACGCCGAAAGACCAGTGGGACCAGTCAGAGGATGCTGTGACTGTTTTACAAGCATATATAATGTTTTAGTTGTTAAGTTTGTATTTTAATATGGTTTAACTGTATAAGTATTTTATTTAAAATTTGATTTATTTATTTTGATAATTATTTGTTTTGATATTTGAATTGTTTGAATTGTGATTGGTTTGTGGAAATAGACCGGAGGTCCACAGTAGTTGAAATTGGAAATTTATAGAAGTGTTAAAAATTTTATCCAGGATTTGGTAATTTCAAAAAAACAGAGGAGATTCTGCCAAAATTTTTATAAAATAGTTTTGTATAAAAAAAAAAAATTATACTCAGATTTTCAGTTATAACAAACGGCTTAGCTTCACGGAAGCCTTTCAGCGAGGCAAGCCTCGACTAGAAAGCTACCGTGGAGTGCCGGCAGGCTACCTAATGGGAAATAGTAGGTTAGGGGCCTGTCAAGTGGTATCAGAGCCAAAGTTTTGAAAAGTAGGGTTGTCTGTTTTAAATGTGATTTTTATGAAATGTTTTTGCATTGTTATGGTTAAGGCAACCCAGAAAATTTTCAATTGTTTTTTAAGCATATGATTTAAGACATTTTACCAGTGTTATAGAAATTAGTTTTTGTCAAAGTCACAGCACAATGTCCTGACGAGGTCCCAGAGGTTGTCCTAAGGAAGCCAAATTAGAAGCTTCCGCCTATGATGCACTGGGGATGGATTGATTTTCCAGTTATTAAGTTGAAGTAGACAGCCATAAGAAGAAAACCATATTTGAGTTAGTTAAGGAATTCCCGAATGTAACTTTGGAAATATTTCAGTCTTTCCCTAGATAAAGAAATAGAAGTTGTAATAGATTTAATTTCGAGAATTAAGCCAATCCTTATTTTCTCTATGAGATAGCTTCGATTGAGTTGAATAGATTAAGATACAATTAGAGTTGTTGAATAAGAGCTTTATTAGACTTCATTATCTCCAGTTTAGTTAAGAAGGACAGGAGATTTATTATTAGTTGAAGGAGTAATCAGGAGCAAGATAATAAGAATTGAGGGTAAACAGTTTCGAGTAAATCTAGCTTTGTTAGATATTCAGAAATTTAATGTTATTTGGGATATTTATTTTTAGAAATGGCTAATGCTATTGATCTCCCTATTTATGAGATCCAATCCATTAAGTTGCCCAGAGAAGTTTGAAACAAGTTTGAGAAAATATATAGAGAATTCTTATGAGGACTTACTAATAAGAGAACGTATGTTTATTTGATTAATAGTGAGATTATTAGTTTATCAGAACAGAAAGGTAGCTTGAGTATCAGGCATAGGAAGATTTTGATCAGTTATTGATTGACAAATTCCATTTGGAGATAAATGTAAAGTGATAGTAGTTTTTAATGTAATATGCTGAGTTGTAAGTTGAATAAGAACTAGTTAGATATTAAAAAGAGTTCTTTTTCTAAAAAGAGAATAATGAAAATTCAAGAAACTTTGTGAGGTTTTTCCTCTAGTTATGTTGCAATGTATTATCGGTTTCCAAGTTAAAAAAGTGAGTAGTAGTGATAGTGGATTTGTTTAAGGCCTCTCTAATATTTGAGAAG
>QUWJ01001426.1:0-27831 GCA_003430845.1 Xanthoceras sorbifolium
AAAATATTAGTCAACTCTGGAGTGTTGAAGTTCAGGTTTACTTCAATGAGCAGAACTTCATCATTCCCTCAATTCTTTGATTCCTTTTGATTTATGGACTACTGCTAGATATGTTAAGATCTGATACTGATTTTTTTCATTGCATCATTACAGGGAGGAAAAAGAAGTGATGGACGATATGCTGATGGAATACGTCCTATCAACTCAAGATGCGGGTTACTGCCTAGGGCACATGGAAGTGCTCTTTTCACTCGCGGTGAAACACAGGTCTGAAGTAGAACAGGTTCATTGGTGAAAATATTACTAGATAATGCATGATCATATCATGTGTTATCCCACACTGTTGATTTAGTGTGGGTATGCATGGAAATAATTGTCAGCATGCTTCACTGTTGATTTAGTGTGTGGGTATGCATGGAAATAATTGTCAGCATGCTCCGTTGTGTTTCTTTTGGGCTGTGTGTCCTATCTAATGAGGCTGACCACTTTGTCTGTTGATATGCGGGTTCTACATAAGCTTCAAGGAAATCGTATGAAATATATTGTACATGGACATTGATATTATTTTCACATGGTCATTTGAAAAATGACTCACTTACTGACATAATAATGCCACGATAGCATATCTGGGGTTCTTTTTTAAAAGAAACTTATCCTGTTGAGTGGATTTGACATAATAACGCCACTATAGAAAACTTATTCTATAGCCACTATAACACAGCTTAATAACTCTTTTCTGTTGCCTGTTATGTTTGTAAATTTATTTCCTCCTCCCTAATTGACCGGATTTGGGTGTATTGCACATGTTTCCTTGTGATGTATTTCTTAGTTGTCAATCATGACTGTTAGTTTGGCTTCTCTATTTGTTTATGGTTAAGTTAGGATGTTAGATCACCAGTTGTGATCCATCTTCTCAGCCTTGAAGCATTATTCTGTAATATTTACTTTTTGTGTGATGAAATTGGAGAAGATATGTAGCTATGCGGTTTATGAGCCTTATGTATGTCTAATATGTTATTTTATTTTTCAGTCACTGGCTGTGGTTACACTTGGGGATAAACAAATGGCACAAAGAATAGACAACCTTGTGGGTGACGATGACGTGAAGAGGTTCTACCTTCAGGTCTAGTTGATATGTGTCCTGTGAATCTTTTTTGTTTAGCTATCAGCTTCAGTAACCTTTTCCAAAATAAAAAGTTTAAGGTTTATGTTGCTCAAGACTAATCATTTGCTTTTTCATACGATACTTCAGTACTCATTTCCTCCATCATGTGTTGGGGAGGTTGGGCGGATAGGAGCACCTAGTAGAAGAGAAATTGGTCACGGAACACTTGCTGAGAGATCTCTTGAACCCATATTGCCTTTTGGAGATGATTTTCCGTATACTATACGAGTAGAGAGTACTATTACAGAAAGTAATGGCTCCTCAAGGTGGATTCTATTCTTTTAATTAATGATTTAGAAAGCAGAAAAGTGTAATAGATATATCTTTACATATTAATGTATTGCTATGTTTTGAACATATCTGTAATAATTTGATAACTTGTTCAAACATTTGGCATGAGCACTGACTCTTCCCCCGTCCCTCCTTTTAACTGTTTTTGAAGTCATTTTCTGTGTAGATCTTAACATTAATACTTAATATCAACTTTTGTTGCATTATAGCATGGCATCTGTTTGTGGAGGTTGCTTAGCACTACAAGATGCTGGGGTTCCATTAAAATGCTCTATTGCCGGGATAGCAATGGGTATGGTTTTAGACACCGAAGAATTCGGTGGAGATGGAACACCTCTAATCCTCTCTGACATAACTGGATCTGAAGATGCATCTGGAGATATGGATTTTAAGGTCATATAGCTGGAATCGTTTTTATTACTTGCACTATAGTGTGTTAAATTAAAGGGTTTTATAATGCTTATGGTTGAAGTTCAGAAGCGGTGGTCCTCATTTAGAATGTTGATCACAGGTTGCTGGAAATGAAGATGGCATAACTGCATTTCAGATGGACATAAAGGTTATCATCATTCACATTTAATGAAAACTAGCTTCAAGATGTTCGCTGCGAAGCTCTTTATAACTTGCTTAAAGATGTTCCCTCCGAAGCTCATTATTGTGTATTTGGGTGTGCCTACTTAATTTGTTTACTATAAACTATAACAAATTACACTTTTATTGATAGGTGGGAGGGATTACTTTACCTGTATGAGAAAGGCACTCCACCAGGCGAGGGATGGCCGCAGGCATATTCTTGGTAAGTTCACTGACTTGTATTCATAGAAATCATGAAATATGTTAGGATGTAATTTTTTCTTAAGAAAAATCCAAGAAACATATAAGAAACTTGAGATGTTTACCTTATGGCTCAAACTCCAAAGTTAAAATATCGCTAACTGGCAGTGTTCTAAAACGCGGCGCCTAGCTGCTAGGCGGGCCGGCCGCCGCATTGAATATGGCCAAATCGGCCATATTCTGCGGTCCGGCTGCGTGTCTTGACCGGAAATGGTTGTAGAAAGATGGGGTCTTGGCCGGAAATGACCGGGAAAGACTGGGTCTTGACTGGAAATGGCTGGAACGGTGGGGAGAGACGGATTCTTGATTGGAAATGGCCGGAAAAACGAGTGGGTCTTGGTCGGAAACGGCTTTGTGACCGGATGATAAAGTCGAAAAGAAGAAAAAAGAGTGAGATGGTTGAAGGAGGAGGCGGTGGAGCGGTGGACGAAGATGCAATTTTTTTTTTTGTTTTTGTTTTTGAAATGAAAGGCGTTACTAACCAGTAGTCGAAGTTGAAGATGCTAGATGTAAGATGTAGATGGGGCTTTATAAAAAACAAAAAAGAAAAAAGAAGAAAAAAACAAGAAGATGCTAGTGGGGACGTTTGGATGTGGGACAGGATAACACTTACTTTTTTTTTTATTTTTTTCAATAGCAAGTGGCTATTGATTAAATAATGGGTAATTACATTCTGACCCTTATAGTTTAAAATATTTTCTATTTTTACCCCCTAATTTTATTCTCTTTTTTTAAACCCTCTAATTTATAAAAATTTTCAGAATATACCTTAACCGAGGAACCGCCTAGGCGCCGATTAATGGGCGCCTAGCCGAAAAATCGCTAGGCGCTACCCCGCCGCCTAGGTAGCACCTAGCGATTTTTAGAACACTGCTAACTGGCCAAATAAATCTGCTAAATGTTTATTAATCTCCTTTACATCATGGCATTTGTGCTTCTTATCCCTCATCTCCCTCCTGATTCCAACTGATATCCACATCTGCCGAAATAATATGATTTTTGTACCTTGCTTATATAATAAATTTTAAAAGAATGTGAAATTTTATCGATTTGGGATCAAGGTTGCAGAAAGCACTAGGCACTAGTCGGGCGGCGACCCACTGCCTAGCGCCTAGAACGCTTAAACAGGGATTAAGCGGTCTGCTAGAAGTCAGCCGGAGGCAGATTGGAGTAATTTCCAAGTAAAAAACGAGTGAAGAAGAAGAAGTCGCTGCTGCCTACTGCTGTGGAAAAAAAAAAAACAAAGCAGCAAACTAGTGTGCTGCTGTCTGCAAGAAGAAGAAGAAAGGAGGAAAAAAAAAAAACCCCAAATGACGCCGATTTGGGGGTAAGGTTTTAAATAAAAAACCTAAACCCCAAACGGCGTCGTTTGGGATTTAGGTTTAATTTTTTTTTTTCCTTCTTTTTCTCTTCTTCCTCCTCCGCGGCTGACATCTTTTTTCTTCTTTTCTTCCTCCGCCGCGAGCTGCGTTTTTCTTCTTCTTCTTCCTTCGCCGACGCTGCCGACCGCTTAATGGACTGCTTTGGACCAAATCGCGGCGGCGAGTAATCGCCGCCTAGGGGTGCTTTCTACAACACTGTTTGGAATTAAAATTTCCAATGTACACCATTTATCTAGTCCATTTTGGCATAGATTTGATTAGAGTTGTAACGAAGATCTCAAAGTCTAAATATATGTTTGAAGTATTTGTCCAAATTTATTAGTCTCTGGCTTTGTGCTTGTGTCCGATACTACTATGTAAATGTTGGTTTGTTGTGATCAATTAAGAACTTGGTAGAGGGCGGCCTCAAGTTATTGGCGAAACTAAGGGCGTGCTTTGCTTTAGTTAAATCTAAAAATAAACCTGAATGTTAGATTCTGCAAAATTTTGAACATTGACCGTATACTGTTAGAAATGAATTGAATTTGAATTTTTTATAGAGATTTACCTTTTGTTTGGAACTTGGAAAGAATGACAAGTAAAGAAAATTATTGAATTGTTTAAGATTATATTGTTAAGCATCTTTACTGTTATCGTTCCATCTTCCTAATGTTTTTATGAGATTTTAGTGTGGCATTAATACCTCAAATTATGAGAAACTTTCCTTATTTTCATAACAACCCTTCGTTTTAATCCGAACACATGTCCTACACTATGCAATCCACATATGGATTGCGTTTGCTTGACTTGAACTTGGTGGGATACAGGTAATCACTTCTTTGTGCTTGATTTATTGTATCTCGTCTCCACCATTTGAGAGTCATTGTGTTTTCCTTTTCATCCTTTAATTTAAAGTGGTTCTTCAGAGAAACACAAATAAACAAATGATCCTAGCTCCGGCTTGCGTTGGAATACAATGTATTTTACGGCATATGATATCAATTGCAAATTATAGATCTTTCCTTAAAAAGGGCAATTACCCATTAAGTCCTAAACTTTTTTCTTAATTCCAAATAGTTTGTGACTTTTTCATTTTTGACCAAACTTGTCCCAATATTCCATAAGTAACAAATTGGTCCCTTACTAACTTCCTACTGAACTTTAACTATTGTAGGGAGATTAAAATTGTATTTTAATTCAAATAAATTAAAATGACACATGTGCAGTGTTTGACATGCAAAAGGACAAAAATAACTAGTGGAGGTGGTTTTTTTTTTTTATTTAATGTTTTCAATTATTTTAATAATTTTTATTACATTTTTTAATATTATTTTATTATAAATTTATATTTACCATATCTTTAAATTATTATTTTTTTCAAAATATTAATATGATTTTATTATTAAATTATAAAATTATTATTTATCCTTATAGAATTCTTTTGTTACTTTCACTTAATCTCCCAAACAGAGATTAGATATATTTATTAGAAGGAAGCTTCATACTTCCTCTATAAAAGGAGCAGTAAAAACAAACACTTATAGCTCTAGGATTGAGTTACAACCTTACTCAAATCCCTTTATTATAGCTAACTAACACACAGAGCTAACAGTTACATAATACTAACAATTACTTTCAACACCTCCCACCCCCTAAGCTGGATGGAAAATATTTTTCATTCCAAGCTTGTTACATAAATTTTCAAAAATATGGAAGTGCTTTTGTAAGAATGTCAGTAGTTTGAATAGCTGTAGGTATGTATATGAGTTGTACACTCCCCTCTTCTAGTTTCTTCTTGATAAAGTGTTTATCAATTTCCACATGTTTTGTCTTGTTATGATGAACAAAATTTTTTGCAATACTGATGGCAGCTTGATTATCACAAAATAACTTCATAGTTTTATTCATAGGCGCCACGAGTTCTGTCAACAGTCTTCTCAACCATATTCCTTCACAATCCCATGTGCCATAGTCTTAAACTCTGCCTTTGCACTACTTTTAGACACCACCGATTGCTTCTTACTTCGCCAAGTAACTAAGTTATCCTATATCAACGTGCAATAGCCTGAAGTAGACCTGCGGTCTGTGAGAAACCCTGCACAATTTGCATCTGTAAAAATATTAAGTTCCTATCTGCACCCTTCTTGAAATAGAGATCTTTTCCTGGTGTCATTTTCAAGTACTTTAGGATCCTAAACACAACATCCATATGTTCTTCTGATGTGTTATTCATGAATTGACTCACCGAGTTAACCGAGAATCCAATATCCGGTCTTGTATGAGAAAGATAGATAAGCGTTCCCTCAAGCCGTTGATACCTGCCCTTATCTGCTGGAACAGTCTCTTCAATATTGCCCAACATCATAGTATAATCCATTGGTGTCTCTACCGGTTTACACTCAATCATCCCAGTTTCTCTTAGTAAGTCTAGCACATACTTGCATTGATAAACCACAATGCCTTCCTTAGATCGAGCTATTTCCATGCTGAGGAAATATTTGAGACTTCCCAAGTCCTTGATTTCGAACTCTATAGCAAGAAATCTTTTCAACCTCTGCACTGCTTCATTATAATTCCCTGTAAGAATTATATGGTCAACATAAACAATGAGTATCATAATTTTACCTCCCGAAGAGTGCTTCACAAACATGGTATGGTTGGATTGGCATTGGAAGTCATTGGACTGTTTTACAGCCCTTGTAAACCTTTTAAACCATGCGCGTGGGGACTGCTTGAGACCATAAAGGGATTTTCTAAGTTGCAGACATTCTCGGTCTTCAAGTATGCTTCTAAACCTGGTGGAACCTCCGTGTAATCCTCTGGATCTTCATTTAATAATGCTTTTTTCACGTCCAATTGATGTAAGGGCCAATCCAAGTTTGCTGTCAGTGAAAGCAACACTCGAATTGTGTTGAGTTTTGCTACTGGTGCAAACGTTTCTTCATAATCAATGCCGTAGGACTGTGTGTATCCCTTCACAACTAATCCTGCCTTGAAACGTCTAATGCTCCTATTAGCTTTATGTTTTACATTGAAATTCCACTTGCAGCCAACTGGATTCTTCCCCTTTGGCAGTTCTATTATCTCCCATGTTTCATTCTTTTCTAGAGCTGAAACCTCCTTATATACAGTTGCCCTCCATTCTAGTATTCTAAGTGCCTCATGTATACTTTTAGATACAAGGATTGCTTTTGATAAATTGACAACAAAAACACGATAATTTGGAGATAAATTGTTGTAGGAGACGTACTTACACATAGGATAAAGACGTTTGTCCCTACAATTTCTCACACCCTTCTTAGTGCGATTGGCTAATCAAGATCATCCACAGTATTCTCATTTGAAGATGAGACCATGTTACTGTCATTTGAACCATCCACTTCTGTATTAATCTCTTGGACTTGCTGTTCCATTTTAGAGTCATGGCAGTGCTTGATTCAATAAGATTCTTTATCTCACACGGTATATACAATCAATTCGTTTTCAGCTGGTTGACTGGACGGTATTTGCTGACTAGGATGTTTAGTTTGTCAAGCTAGAGATAGAATTTGAAAAGGTGTGGGAGTCTGTTGTGGAGTAGACTTAGTGTTGGCAGTCTGATGATGATTTTGTATTTTAGCGAAGAGAGGAGGATAAGTGCTGGTACTATTGATAGGATCAGAAGGGAAACAAATATTTTGAATTTCATCAGTTGAGATAGGTAGAGAGATAGAAGGAGACTTTGTAGTAGTAGGAAACTTATTTTGAATTCGAATTTGAACATTAGGATCAGCAGTTTTAATTTGATCTTTACTACTAGAATTAGAAGGATGACTAGTAGGATCAGAATTTTGAATTCGAAATTGATTAGTAGGATTAGAACAACTGACAAAGAATAAGTATCTTGATCAAATTCATCTTGACTCCCCCCCCCCCCCCCCCAATGAATTGTAGGTTTGGGATAAAAAGGTTGATTCTCAAGAAATGTGACATCCATAGAGGTATAAAACCTCTTGAACTCTAGAGAATAACACTTGTATCCCCTCTGAGTAGGAGCATACCCAACAATATGCACTTAATGGATCGTAGGTCTAGTTTACTCCGATTAACAGAACTGACATTAATGAAGACACTACAACCGAATATCTAGTAGGAAGATGAGACGTAAGATGATTATTACGAAATTTTGTAAGAAACACTTGTGAAGGAGATTGCAATTTAAGGACTCTAGATGATAATCTATTATTCAGATATGTACAGTAAGCACTGCTTCACCCCATATTGCTTTGGAACATTAGAGGAAAAGATGATTGACCTAGCCACTTCTAGAAGATGCCGGTTTTTCCTCGTAGAGACTATTTTGTTGAAGAGTTCCAATACAGGAGTTTTGATAATTATTCCTTTATTTATCAAATAATTTTTTAACATAGAATTAAAGTACTCTAATGAGAACCTTGTTAGAAGGTCAACAAGACAAAGGGTGAGAGACGGACAAGCTCAGCGGCTGGAGGAAGAAGGGCAGCCAGTGGGTACCGCGACCCCTAGTCGAGACCCACCGTCGCGACGAGAGGTCGTAACATTCACTAGTGGAGATTGAGAATTTGGAAAAAAATTCCAAAGTGAGGCAGAGAGTGCCGCGACTCCCTGTCGCGACCCCAGGACGTGACACTCAGGCGGCGGGCAATATTAACCTATTTTCTGCAGATTTCCTGTTTTATTCAATTACGTTTTTAGGCCTATTAGTTCTATTTTTTTAAGGACAGTTTAGTCTTTTGTTAGGTTTTTACAATTAAGTATAAATAGATTGCTATCACTAGAGTTGTAATCTATCTTTTATCAAATCAATTATCAAGTTATTCTCTGTCTTTTAGCTTTTACCAATGACAAACAATTCGATTTTCTTAGGATTCGCACTTGAGAATCGTTTGGGCTAGAGCAAGGCTAATAACCTGAGTTCTAGAGAGTTGGTGAACCCTAAATAAGTTGGCCTAATTCAAAATCTATCTCTGTGTGTGTTGCTTGCTGTACAAGTTAGGGTTTGTTGTTGGATTTAGACCTAGGTCCTCAACAATTTGGTGCTTTCATTGAGAGATTTTGA
The DNA here is from genome assembly GCA_003430845.1 of Xanthoceras sorbifolium. Taxonomy (NCBI): domain Eukaryota; kingdom Viridiplantae; phylum Streptophyta; class Magnoliopsida; order Sapindales; family Sapindaceae; genus Xanthoceras; species Xanthoceras sorbifolium. The sequence goes on from QUWJ01001426.1 coordinate 8,729, forward strand.
GATGTCCGACGACAACGATCAACCTCTAGCGACTATTCAGGGCAACAGGGTCTGCATAGAAGCTTGGAAGCAGGACAAAGAGACTTACAAGCGGGGCAACAAAGGGTGGAAACAGAACTGGCAAGATTATCCGCAGCGCTGGGATTACTACTAGCTAGGAGTGAGCTTCACGCGACAAATGGTGAGGTTGTTCCAGGAACAAGGGTTTGAAGAAGAAGTCGTTCATGAGACCGGACGAACTCATTGGGTATGGCCACCACCGGTTGAACCAATATACGAGTTAGACGACAGAGTCGATAAACAGGTTAGGGCTTCGGTTCAGTATAGGCATGGTGGAAGAGGAGAACGGGAGATATGGTCGCCGAAAGGTGGGTTGCACCGAATCAAGGGAGACAGAGGCCTGGGGCCGGTGGGGAGTCTGAAGGGTTTGGTTTTTATCAATGAAGAAGAATCCCGAAGGGTGACCAGAGGAATTACAGGGGTGAACCGAATTTCGAGACCTGGAAATCGACAATTTGATGAAGCTGCCTATGAATCGGTCGAAGAGAGAATCAAGAATCAAGGAAACCGAAGATAGCTTTTCCGCACTTTAGCGGAGGAGATCCATATGAGTGGTTGGATAAGGCTAGTCGTTATTTCCTAGTCTACGAGGTTACCAGGGTTCACTGAGTAGCCCTTGCACGCATACGATCAAGATCGTCAACGATTGGGATGCACTGCGTTTGAACATGAGTTCCTAGCTCAATGAGGGCCATCATCAGCGATAGATCACTATGGGCAACTTACGAAACTTTGCCAAGAAGGTAGAGTCAAAGCTATATTGAAGAATTTCGAACTTCAGACTATGACCAGGGAGTGGTCGGAAACTCATTTAATCGGAATGTTTACGGAGGGACTGAAACCGTGGTTGGCTAGAGAAGTGAAGTTGAAGCAACCACCAAGCTTACAGGAGGCAATGCGGATGGCAGAAATACTTGAAGGGAGCTATAGTGAGAGAAAGCCTTTTAAAGAAAACACGGGGAGCAAGTTTACAAAATCCTTGCAAACCGGGAATTCTTGGAAGCTTTCTAGTTAGTACCCAACCCCTGTTTGCAAAATGATCAATTTCGGTAGATCGACACCAGACAAAAGTGCTCTTTACCCAAGTCCAGAGTTGACGAACCCCCTTGGGGTAAATTCCTTTTTGGATCCTTGCGAGCTTTCTAGTTAGTACCCAACCCCTGTTAGATAGTTTCCGAAGGCAGTTGCCCGTCAAGGGCAAACTTTGGAATGCTACTAAGCTTGCAATTGCAACGAGATACCTATAAACTCATGTAACCCTACAGAAGAGAGTAACTCGAAAGGTAAATCCAAAGAAGTGAGAAAACTATCTTGAGAGAAGGTGCAAGAACACATTAAGAAGGGTCTTTGCTTCAAATGTGGGGAAAAATGGGTGAATGGTCACCAATGCAAGAATGACAAGATACTAATGATTGAAGATTCGGAGAGTTGGATTCTGAGACCGAAGGTAAGGACGAGACGTCTAGTGACCAAGGGGAATTAAGAGTAGCTGAATCAGGGGTAGATGATGTGATGGCCGAGTTATCCCTTAATGCAATTTCGGGGACACCAAGACCATCAACCATGAGACTCATGGCATGAATAGGAAGTTCTGAAGTCTCCTTGCTAGTAGATTTCGGGTCGTCTCACAATTTCATCAATGTGAACACCGTGAAGAAACTAGGGATGAAAGGGGTTGCCATAGAAGCCTTCGATGTAAGGGTAGCCAATGGGGAGAGACTGAAATGCGAAGAGGTACACCGAAACGAAGATGAATATAAAAGGAGTGAGGATAGTAGTCGAGATACATGTCTTGTTGCTTGCTGGATTGGATGTGGTTCTCGGTAGTGCGTGGCTGAAGAGTATTAGTGAGGTAGTAACCAACTTCGAGACTGACTATGAAGTTCAAACTGGGCGGTAAAAAGAGGTCCTGGACCGCTATATTTACCAAAGAGGTCAAGCATTGTGAGGCTCATACGATGGAGCGATTGTGCAAAGGATGTGCTCAATGTTTTGCTATTATCAATACTAACGATAGGCTAGCATTGGGTACCAAAAAGGTATCGGTAGAAGGGTTGGAGGAAGAAATGTTAGGGCTTCACAAAAAAATTTGCAATTTATTGGCCCGACACATGCGAGTTCTGGAGGTACCTACAGCTTTACCACCTGCTAGAGACTTTGATCATCGAATCACTCTGAATGATGCATCAAAGCCTATCTATGTATTACCATATAGGTATGCATACTTTTAAAAGAGCGAGATAGAGAAGCAAGTGAAAGAGATGTTGAAGAATGGGTTGATTAGATAGAGTACAAGCCCGTTTTCATCACCGGTCTTGTTTGTAAGGAATAAAGATGGAACTTGGAGATTCTGCACGGATTATAGTGCCTTGGATGAAGCCACAGTGAAGGACAAGTTTCCCATTCCGACGGTCGATGAGATGTTAGATGAGCTACGTGGGGCTAGTGTGTTCACAAAGCTAGATCTATGGGCGGGTTACCATCAAATCCGCATGAGAGAAGATGTACGCAAGGCGGCATTTCGAACTCACTCCGGATTCTACGAGTACATAGTCATGCCATTCGGATTGTGTAACGCATCGTCAACCTTTCAAGCAGCAATGAATGAGATCTTACGACTGCACTTGAGAAAATTCGTGCTAGTTTTCTTCGACGATATATTGATCTATTCTAGATCAATGGAGGAACACCTATCTCACTTAGAGGTAGTTTTGGAGATACTTGGGCAACATCAATTTTTCATTAAAATGTCCAAGTGCGAGTTCGTCAGGGATGATCTAGAGTATCTAAAACACTTCATCTCTAAAAAGAGGGTGAAAGTAGATTCGCAAAAGGTAGAGGCTATGGTGGAATGGCCATTGCCTAAGGATGTGTCCGCTCTGAGGGGATTCTAGGGTTGACGGGGTATTACAAGAGGTTTGTCAAGCATTATGGGTTGATAGCGAGACCGTTGACCAACATGTTAAGGAAAGACAACTTTGAGTGGATAGAGGATGCCAAACTAGCCTTGGAAGACTTGGAAAGGGCAATGACTCAAACCCCAGTTTTAGCGTTGCCGAATTTTGACAAAACCTTTGAAGTTTACACTGATGTGAGTGGAGATTGTATAAGGGCAGTTTTTGTCCAGGAGAAGGGCAGGCAGTTGGCGTTTATCTCCAAAGCCTTGGGTCCCATGAAGAAGGCTTGGAGTACATATGCGCATGAGATGTTGGCAGTGATCCATGCAGTAAAGGTGTGGCGACTGTACCTGTTGGGTAGAAAATTCACCATTGTTACTGATCAACAGGCACTGAGGCACTTACTACAATAGAAGATAGTAACCCCAGAGCAGTAGAAATTTATGGTGAAATTGCTTGGGTTCGAATATGACATTGTCTACCAACCAGGGAAGGAAAACAAGGTCGCTGATGCGCTATCCAGAAAGGAAGGTAGTTTGATGATATGGACCGTGTATGAAGAGGAAGATTCAGGGCTATTGGCCTTGAGTGGTGCGGAGTGGATGGCTTGGGACAAGCTTCGAGAGGCCGTAAAAATGGATACCAAGACCCAGGAGATTTGCAAGAAACTTGAGAATCAAGAAGATGGGGTCGAGAAGTATGAATTGAATAATGGGCTCGTATACTACAAAACGTATTTATATGTGCCTGATGTTCCAATATTAAGGGACGAGATCCTCGCTCACTTCCATGGTAGCAAGGAAGGCGGTCATTTGGGTTGGTTGAGGACATACATGAAGATTAAACTCTTACTGGGAAGGGCTTAAGACTGAAGTGAAGAAAAAAGTTGCGGAGTGTGATACATGTCTGTTGAAATATGTGTATTCAATGGTTGGTGAGTGTTGAAATATGAGTAGTCAATGGTTGGTGTATGTTGAAATATAAGTAGTCAATGGTTGGTGAGTTAGGTGGTAAATTAGTGGTTGGTAAGTTAGGTGAGTTGGGTGGTTAATTAGTCAATAGTTTTTTCTATTTTTTAGGGATTATGTTTTTCCCTTCTTTGTATATATATTCATTGTTTTGTATTCATGAAATAGATGAGTATTCACTCTTTTCTCTCAAATTCTTCATGGTATCAGAGCGTCTCTCAATTTGAGATTTTTTTTCCGACAGCCACCATCGTCCTCGCTACTTATTCCAGCAATTTCCGCTGCTCATTCCGGCAGCCAGAATCCGAAGCTTTGTATGCTTCGTCATCACTTCCGCGAAAGAAATCATCAGCAAGCGGAGTGTTATTTTGGTGATAACAGATTTGTTCTCCTCTCTTGGTGGTTTCCGAGACAAATCAGCCATCAAACCAGTATTTTTCGGCCTAAATCCGAGCCGATCTGTTTTCTTCTTCGCAGATCGGAGGATTCCGAAACAGTACTATTCACGCGCGTACTGTTCACGGGCTGCTGCGAGTCGGTTGACACCACCGGCACCAGAAAGTAAGAACAGTACCGATTAGCAAAATCTTTCAAAGGCTCGTCGCCAACGAAGGCCGTTTGAGTAATCAAAAGGCTAATCGAAGTTTGCAAAAGGTGTTTTGCCACCTCTGCCGTTTCTCCTCCGATCTTGCCTATTGCCAGCGAATATCTTCTGTTTAATTACAGTATTACCCTTAGTTGATTAATTACAGTTTCCGTCCCTGTTTTAAAAAAAAAAAAAAAAAAATTCAGCATGTCTCACGAATCCTCTTCCGAACTTGTCTCTGATTTAGATCCGATCAACTCAAACAACAATGGGGATACAGAGGAAAAAGGTTACACGGCCAGTGGAAAAAACGGTGTTGGAACAGATTCAGTTGCACACATTCATGAGCAATTGGATCAGCTACAAAAACCGTTTTCTGGTTTAAATACCTCAGTGTTTGGTGTTGGGTTTGTTGCTACTAAAGGTACCTTCTCCACTGTTTTGAATGTGCAAAAGGAGATATCAGGAACATGGATTGTGGATTCCGGAGCAACTGACCACATGACAGGTGATGCTAGGGTGTTTAGTACCTTTGAGCCGAGTCAAGGTAACTATAACGTCAAAATTGCAGATGGTCTCTGTCCAAGGTCACAGGGTGTGGTACTGTTATTATTTCAAAAACTCTAACCTTGCAGTCTGTGTTATATGTTCCCACTTTAGATTGTAATCTTCTATCTATCTCCAAACTCACTTATGATGAAAAGTGCGTGTTTAAATTTTTTCCCACTTATTGTGTGTTTCAGGACATGATTTCGGGAAAGATGATTGGAACTGCTGAGATACAATCTGGTCTCTATGTCATCAAGGCCGAAGCTTCAAAGGTTATACAAGGTCATTCTACTAAGTCCAATAAAGAGAATTCTATTATGCGTTGGCACTATAGGTTAGGACATCCTAGTTTCCTATATCTAGAGAAACTGTTTCCTGACTTATTTCTTAATCACAGTCCAAAAGATTTTCATTGTGATTTCTGCGAGTTATCAAAACATACTCGTTCTGTGTTCCATCCTACTAGTTACAAAGCCTCCAAACCATTTGCTTTGATTCATAGTGATGTTTGGGGCCCTTCCAGAGTCCCTAATATTACTGGGGCAAAATGGTTTGTTTCATTTATTGACGATCATACCAGAGTCACATGGGTCTTTCTCATGAAAGAAAAGTCTGAGGTCACCAATATCTTCAAAAATTTTCATTCTTTGATCAAAAATCAGTTTCAAACAAATATTCAAGTATTCAGATCAGATAATGGGAGAGAATTTGTAAACCAAGGGTTGAGAGAGTATCTTTGTAGTGAGGGGATTGTCCACCAAACCTCATGTGTTGACACACCTCAACAAAATGGGATTTCTGAGAGGAAAAACCGTCACCTATTAGAGGTTACTAGATCTTTGTTGTTTTGTATGAGGGTGCCAAGTCGTTTTTGGGGTGAAGCTGTCCTCACTGCTGTACATCTGATTAATAGGCAACCTTCTCGAGTATTACACTTCAAAAGTCCATGTCAAACCCTACTTGAAACTTATCCTCATACCAAACTTATATCCACTATTCCTCTCCGCGTCTTCGGTTGCACAGTGTTTGTGCATGTTCAACCACATTACAGGGGTAAACTTGATCCTAGAGCTGTTAGGTGTTTGTTTTTGGGTTATTCTCCTACTCAAAAAGGATATCGATGCTACAACCCAGACACCCGAAAGATTCATATTTCTCTAGATGTTACCTTTGTTGAAGATCAACCTTTTTTCCCACAAACTCAAATTCAGGGGGGGAGTGAGAATGAATTTCAGTTTTTTGATCATAGCCATAGTCACGTTTTTCATGAAATTCCTCATTATGAGTCTTCTAGTCCCAACAGTAAGTCCCATCATCCTAATGTGCCTGAAATTCCTCATTGTGAGTCAAATGTGTCTCCTTCTGACCCTCCAGACATGACAAATAAATTCAAAGCAGAACCTATTGTATACTCAAGGAAGCCGATTGCAACTAAAGATGGACCAGACAAGATTGTACCTCAACAAGACCAGGAGTCTCAACCGGAATTGGTCCACATATCTGATCCAAACACTGAACCCCTGAGTGATCCTAGCACAGCCCAGATACTAACCAGACAAGTGAGGAAGTTCCTTCAGATACTGAAATACCTATCGCCCTGAGGAGACCGGTAAGAATGTGTAGAGAGAGACCCCTTTACCCTTTGAGTAAGTACATATCCTATGAGGGTCTTTCATCTAGTTACAAAACTTTTGCTCACAATATTTCACTAGTGTCTGTTCCAGCAAACATCCAAGAGGCCATGTCAATTCCAGAGTGGAAAAATGCAGTTATGGAGGAGTTAGGAGCCCTTCAGAGAAATAAAACCTGGGATATCACAGAATTGCCAAAGGGTAAGCAGGCTGTGGGGTGCAAATGGGTCTTCACAGTGAAGCATAAAGCGGATGGCAGTGTAAACGTTACAAGGCCAGACTGGTGGCTAAAGGATTTACACAGACTTATGGGATCGACTACGAGGAGACTTTTGCTCCTGTTGCTAAACTGAATACAATCAGAGTTCTTCTGTCCCTAGCAGTTAATCTCAACTGGAAGCTTCACCAAATGGATGTAAAGAATGCTTTCCTGAATGGAGAGTTAGCTGAGGAAGTTTATATGAAAGGTCCTCCAGGTTTGGAAAATGATTATGGAGACAAAGTCTGTAAGTTGAAAAAGTCTCTCTATGGGTTAAAACAGTCTCCCAGAGCATGGTTTGAAAGGTTCACGAAAGCCGTAAAAAGGTTTGGTTATACTCAATGTCAAGCTGACCATACCTTGTTTGTTCATCATGCCACAGGTGTTATTACTATACTCATTGTGTATGTGGATGATATAATTATGACTGGTAACAGTGAGGAGGAAATTCAGAAGTTAAAATCCTTTCTAGCCAAGGAATTTGAAATCAAGGATCTAGGAAGTATGAAATACTTCTTAGGAATGGAAGTTGCAAGATCAAAAGCAGGGATTTGCATAAATCAGAGGAAATATATCCTGGATCTTCTCAAAGAAACTGGGATGACAGAATGTAAGCCGGCTGATACACCCATGGACTATACGACGAAGTTGGGTCTCATAGAAGAAAGTCCACCTGTAGACAAAGGAAGGTATCAACGGTTGGTGGGGAAACTGATCTATTTATCCCACACCAGACCGGATATTGCATTCCCCGTGAGCACTGTTAGTCAATTCATGAACAGTCCGAATGAAGAACATATGGGAGCAGTTTTGAGAATTCTAAGGTATTTGAAGATGACACCAGGACAAGGTATATGCTTCAAGAAAAGTGAGGATAGAGATGTTAGAATCTTCACAGATGCAGATTGGGCTGGTTCAGTGGTAGACAGGAGGTCTACATCAGGGTACTGTTCTTATGTTTGGGGTAATTTGGTCACTTGGCGGAGCAAGAAACAGTCGGTGGTCTCTCGTAGCAGTGCTGAAGCGGAATTTCGAGCAATGGCTCATGGAATTTGTGAGGGAATTTGGTTGCAAAGACTACTAAATGAACTCAAAGTTCCTATGGTTAAGCCAATGGAACTGTTGTGCGATAATCAAGCCACCATTAGCATCGCAAAGAATCCAGTTCACCATGACAGAACAAAACATGTGGAGATAGATCGGCATTTTATCAAAGAAAAAATAGAAGCAGGGTCTGTTAAGATAAGTTACACACCTACCAATTCTCAAACAGCTGATGTGTTTACTAAGGCTCTACCTAGAGCATCTTTTGAAGGATTGTGTTCCAAGCTGGGTATGATCAACATATACTGCCCAGCTTGAGGGGGGGTGTTGAAATATGTGTATTCAATGGTTGGTGAGTGTTGAAATATGAGTAGTCAATGGTTGGTGTATGTTGAAATATAAGTAGTCAATGGTTGGTGAGTTAGGTGGTAAATTAGTGGTTGGTGAGTTAGGTGAGTTGGGTGGTTAATTAGTCAATAGTTTTTTCTATTTTTTAGGGATTATGTTTTTCCCTTCTTTGTATATATATCTGTTTTGTATTCATGAAATAGATGAGTATTCACTCTTTTCTCTCAAAATTCTTCAATGTCAAAAGGTCAAGTATGACTCAAGGCGACTGATGCGATTGTTATAACCTCTACCAATTCCAAAAGGAATTTGGGAGGATTTGACCATGGATTTTGTCAAGGGGCTGTCAAGTAGCAAAGGATACGAGGCAATATTGGTGGTGGGGACCGTTTGAGTAACGGTGGTCATTTCATTCCATTGAAACATTCTTTCTTCGCCAGCAGTGTAGCCAAAGCCTTCGTGGATAACATCGTCAAATTACATGGGTCCCCGTAGTATTGTGACTGACAGGGGGAAACTATTTATGAGTTCTTTTTGGCAGGAAGGGCAGCAAGCTTAAGGTAAGTTCATCCTATCATCTACAGACAGAGGTAGTTAATGAAACTCTGGAGTATTTGAGATGTTATTGCCACAATGAGCAAGTAAGGTGGAAGGAGTACATTCTGTGGGCTGAGTATTGGTACAACACGACTCATCATGCTGCAATCAACATGAGTCGCCGTTGAAGTGATGTATGGAAGATCACCACCGAGTTTGAGTACTTATGAGAATGGTACTGCTGCCAATGACGAGGTTGAAAAAGAGTTGATGACTCGGGATGAGAGTGTGGCAAAAGTGAAGAGAGAACTCGAGAAGGCTCAAAGAAGAATGAAGAAATACTATGATCAAAGTAGACGAGATGTATCTTTTGAGCCTGGGAATTTCGTCTACCTCAAGCGTCAACCATATCGACAGAAATCATTGAAGAGAAAGTTTAATGTGAAGCTATCACAGAGGTACTATAATCCTTTCAAGGTGCTAGAACGCATAGAAGAAATCGCCAATAGGTTGGACTTACCACCATCGTCAAGATTGCATCTGGTATTCCATGTATCAGTATTGAAACAAAGGGTTAGTAGTCCAAATTTGATTTTGGACGAACTGCCATCATTTGATGAAGAGGGAAGAATACTGTTGAAGCCAAAAGAAGCTTTGCAGTATAGAAATTGGCAACGAAATCGTCCGAAGGAGAAAATTTGGCATGTACTTATGCATTGGAGGGCTCTTCCTAGGGATGAAGCTACTTGGGAAGATTATGAAGACATGGTGATAAGGCTTCCAGAATTTTCCCTTGAGGGCAAGGGTATTCTTGAAGAGAGGGGGAATGATGAGAACCTTGTTAGAAGGTTAACAAGATAAAAGGTGAGAGAGGGAGAAGCTCAGCGGCTGGAGGAAGAAGGGCGGCCAATGGGTACCGCAACCCCTTTTCGCAACCTACCGTCGCGACGAGAGGTCACGACACTCACTAGTGGAGATCGAGAATTTTAAATAAAAATTCCAAAGAGGCAAAGAGTGCCACGGTGGGCATTATTAACTTACTTTCTGCAAATTTCCTATTTTATTCAATTATGTTTTTAGGCCTATTAGTTCTATTTTTTAAGGACAGTTTAGTCTTTTGTTAGGTTTTTACAATTAAGTATAAATAGATTGCTATCACTAGGGTTGTAATCTATCTTTATCAAATCAATTATCAAGTTATTCTGTGTCTTTTGGCTTTTGCCAAAAACAAATAATTGAGCTTTTCTTAGGGTTCGAACTTGAGAATCGCTTGAGCTAAGGTAAAAGCTAATAACCTGAGTTCTAGAGAGTTGGTGAACCGTAAATAAGGTGACTTAACTTAAAATCTATCTCGTCTGTTTGTTGCTTGCTGTGCAAGTTAGAGTTTGTTGTTGGATCTAGACCTAGGTCCTCAACATACTTCTTTTCATAATCAGTTCTCAATATTTTAATTTGGGTTTGAAATTGAGCATGGATCATTTTTGTCATTAACCATTAGGCCTAAAAACTTAAGCTGATAGGAAAGGCACAACTATAGTATTTAAGTCATAGGTTGATGGGATTTATATTACGTTAACATGCCCCCTCACGTGTAACGTGGATATGATGGCAAATGCCGTGGACACATATTATGTGTGCAAGAACAAGATGGCAATGTCCTGGACACACATTAGACGCCTCATACCGTATAATGTATGCATGAACAAGAAATTAATAGAAAAAGGGGGAGAGAGGGTTTGAACCCAAGATCTCTTAGCTCTGATACCATGTCATTAACCATTAGGCCTAAAAACTTAAGCTGATAGGAAATCACACAACTATAGTGTTTAAGTCATAGGTTGATGGGATTTATATTACGTTAACAATTTTATTAAAATTTTTGAAAATCTGACTTACTTCAGATTTTTCTTTCATAAGAAACATCAAGTAAGTCGAGTATGATCATCAATGAAGGATATAAACTATTTAGCTCTTGTAATATTATCAACTCTAGAAGGACCCCAGACATCACTATGTATCATAGAAAAAGGATATGAGGGCTGGTATGATTTTGTTGGATATGCTTGACGAGTGATTTTGTACAATTGACATATCTCACATGAAAACAAATTAGGTTTTTATTTCGAAACAAAATAGAAAACTTCTCAAGATACATGAAATTTTGATGTCCTAATCGATAATGCCATAACATAATAGCATTATCGTTATTTGATCTAGAAGGTTATTGAAAGTGACTCTTACAGGAAACAAACTCTGTTGATCAAAATTGCTTTCCAGAATCATTATCAGGCTTTAGGAGATAAGAGTCCAGCATACATCTCAGCACTGCCAATCATCTTTCTCGAAATCAATACCTGAAATTCTCAATGTTTAGGAAAGAATTTAGTAACACAATTCAACTCCTTCTTGAGTTTACTAATTGATAACAAGTTACAATCCAAATTAGGTACTAAAAGGATTGAATGTAATATCAGATTTTTAGAAATAACGACTGAACTTGCGCCTGCCACATTTGATAATGATCCATAAGCACTCTTAGCAGGCATATTACCATGACAGGGTGTGAAACTCCTAAAATTCTTAGCATCTCTAGTCATATGGTCCGAGACACTGGAATCCACAATCCAAGGTTTGTTTTTTAGTTTTCACATTCAAAGCATTAGGAAAAATGCCTTTTTGGGCTAGAGTGCCAGTACCAAAACTCTCGGTATTGGAGCTTTGTGGATGTTGGTGTTTAAAAAATTGCAGCATTGCTTCAATCTGCTCTATACTAAAAAGATTGGACTCGGGTGCAAAGGAGTTTTCTGACTAGTTGTGACATTCCCGCAATTGTTGCTGAAAATTTTGGTTTTGACTGGGCTTCCAATCTGCTGTTTTCCATGAATATTTCAGTAAGTGTCTTTGGTGTGTCCTGGCCTACGACAATGGTCACTCCATGGCCTTCCTTATCTAGACCGGCTATCATAGGAAGAAGTTCCTTGTGCAGTAAGAGCTGAACTTTCAGGTACATAACTGTGATAATGAGATTCTGATTTAGATCAACCCCATTCTCGCTTCCGGCTCTCCTCTCTACGCACCTCCGAAAACACTTCACGGATATTTGTCAGAGGTTTTATTGCAAGCACTTGACCTCTGACAGCATCTAGATTCTGACTTAGGCGAGTAGAAACTTAAAGATCCTCTTATGTTCCACTATCTCTTTATATAGTGCTCCATCATCTGGACACTTCCATTGATGCTTCTCAAATACATCTAGTTGCTGCCAATGTTTGGTCAACGTGTTATAGAACTGAGTGACAGACATCTCCTTGTTGCAAGTCATTTATGGTACTCACTACGCCAAATAACTCGGCAGTATTGTCACTGCTGGAATAGATTCTTTGTTGCATCCCATATTTCCTGTGTAGTTTCATACAAGAGGAAATTTCCCCTATATAATTTATCATGGAATTTATTAACCATGACATCACTATACTATTTTCGGTTTCCATTTTTTGAAATCTGAATCTTCTTTAGTTGGTGGTGGATAACAGCCAGTGATATAGTCATCTCTTTTTCTACAGATGAACATAAAATACTGACTGAGACCATTGAAAATAATTATGTCATTTAGTTTATGACTAGTGATAGGTATGTGAGGAATTAGATCCTCCATTATTGCTAGTGGTATCTAAGTTTGAAGAAAAAGGTGTAATTGAAGATGAACTAGGAGTATCAGCTTCCGTAGTCATCTTGGATGAAAGTTTGGTTCAGAGAATGCTCTGATACCATATAGAATTCTTTATTACTTTCACTTATCTCTCAAACTGATAGATTAGGTATATTTATTATAAGGAAGTTTCACTTCCTCTATACAAGGAACAGTAAAATCAAACACTTACAGCCCTATATCCCTTTATTATAGACTAATACACACAACTAACTGTTACACAAAACTAGCAACTACTTTCAACAATCCTTTATTTTAATTAAGTTTTTTTTTTTAAATCAATTTTACTTAAATAAGACAATTAGGGTATTAATGTACTTTTGCCAATTTTGTTAAAGTCAAACGTTAGGTTTGATTATGAGAGGGACTTTGGTCACTTCTAAAAAGCCTGGAACTTATTTGGTACTTGTGAAAAACAGGAGGACCAATTTGGTCAAAAATGGAAAAGTCGCAAACTATTTAGAATTAAAAAAAATCTGGGACTTGTTTGGTGCTCTATTAGAGCATCTCCAATGCAAATATGTATTTTGAGTATCTAAATAGTGTCACATCAGCAATTCTAAATAATATGGATCTACCTTGTCAAAAAAATTATAGAAATGCATATCCACTTCTCCAATGTGAGTATCTAAATAGTAATTTTAAATCAATCACCAAATCATTTTTATATTCTCTCTTCATTCAATATGACAAGTAAATGCATTGACAAAATGCTACAATTTTATTGGTAGGAAAAGTTAGAAATCTTAGTCAGCATATCAAGGAGGATATCTACAATTAGAAACTCTACTTGATATTCTCTAACTTTTGTTTTGCCATATCATATAATATTAAAGTTAGATAATTGCATTGGATAATGTTTTTTTAACTTTTTCAATATAGATCCTATGTGGCACTCAATTTTCTCCAAATGCATAATAGCATTGGAGATGCTCTTAAAAATAAATTACTTTGTTTTAAGAAAAAAAAGCATAAAGTTATTTTTGTAGAAATAACAACATTTGCTACTTTTGAAATTTCATTATGTTGGTTGTTCATTCTATAAGAGACTGGCGGGAGTAGAGGAAGAGCCAGACTTAGAGCTAGGATCCGATAGAGAGGGACGGAGAGGCTGGAAAACTCCGGGTTTACTGTAGGCGATAGGGCGATTCAGCAGAGCTGAGCCGTATCTTTCACGTTCGACTCGCCATCAATTAAAATTATGCTTTTTACATTGTATATTGTGATTCTTGAGTTTTTAGTCTAAAGATTGTATGTTACCTGTGTATATCAGTATATGGGATGCAATGCCTTAGACATATTATAATAAATTTGTTTAGTTATTGTAAAAGGAAACAGAAAAAAAAAAAAAAATTCTTCCTGGTTTTATAGAGTTAAATTATCTAGCTCATCTTTGAATCAATTTTTTATGATGTCCTATATCATGCCATTCCCACTAACTCTTTTTCTGGTTTATAAATAATGATTCAGCTGAAATGTTGAAATGCTCACCTCCCCCTTCAAATAGGCTTTCTAATTATGCTCCACTGATTCACATTATGAAGGTTTGTTTCTATCTAATAGATCTAATTTATTGCTCAGTCAGTTGTTATATCAATCTATGATGATTTACCTCGTGCCTGCTTTAATGATATTTTACAGATCAATCCAGAGAAAATCAACCTGATCATTGGTTCTGGTGGGAAGAAGGTGAAGAGTATAATTGAAGAAACTGGAATAGAGGCTATTGACACTGAAGATGATGGAACCGTAAGATCTGACCATGACGTTTTTCAAGTGTTTTGATATGATCTTTTTACCTATGCAATCTTTAATACATGTGCTGTTTTCAGGTCAAAATTACTGCTAGGGATTTGTCAAGTCTAGAGAAATCGAAAGCCATTATTAGTAAACTGACAATGGTCCCAACTATTGGTGATATTTATAGGTACCTCTTTCTTGGTTACTATTTTCATTTTTTTTTCCTAAAATCCCTTCCATTCCATCAAGCAAAGAAAATGTAATCTGAAAGGCTTGCATTTACCATTATCCTGCAATGGAAATGTTTTACAACCATGCATTAAGGATACTGTCTACTAACGGGTTACACGCTGAAACTCAAGGAAGTGATGCCCGAAGTTGGTTTCCTTTAAGCTGTAAGATAGGGAACTGTTTCATGGTGGTGTACTTGGGAACTGTATGCTTCCTTTATATATTTTTTGCTTGGTTGATTACACAATTGGGATATATTTGACTCTTTATTCTCCTAATAATCAGGAACTGTGAGATCAAATCAATTGCTCCTTATGGAGTTTTTGTTGAGATAGCCCCTGGGCGAGAGGTATAATATCATCCCAAGTTGTTCAGAGCACATTTTATTTTTCTTTTGGTAAAAGTTCATCATTGTCATGTTGTGTTGGGAGACTTTTCTGAAGTCCAAGTTTTGGAAATTAAATACATTCTTGTATTTCAGTTCTCAAATATTTAAATTGTGAGTCTTGAGTTTTATAGCTTGTGACCAGTTTCCTAAGATGGACATGAGCTAAAATATCTGGTTTGATAAAAATTTGGTTTATATACAATGTTTATAACTAGCTAAATGAACATGTTATATTGACTAGTGTGTGTGCAAGTCTGGAGTATTCATGGAGTATGGGAAGCAAAGACTTTTCAGTAATATCTCAAATTTGGAACTTGCAGGGACTTTGCCATATTAGTGAGCTGAGCTCAAATTGGCTAGCAAAGGCAGAAGATGTAAGCAAATTTTTTTTTTAATCATTTTTTTTAATTGTGTTCATCATTGTCATCTTTACCATTATTTTGTCAATGAAACATTATTTTGTCATCTTTAACTAAATGATTATTTTGTTATTACAGGTTGTTAAAGTTGGAGACCGTGTTGATGTTAAACTTATTGAGGTTTGGCACTTTCTGTCCTTCATACTCACAAAATCTCTTTCATAGTGGTAATACAGAAAGAAGATAATTCTATCAAAAATGGTTTTCTTTTATATAGAACAAGAGAAGGTTTTTTTTTTTTTTTTTTTGGTATAATTCTAATTATCCTTTCCATGTGAAAGTTGATTGTGTCTGACCTTAAGATTCCAAAATTTGACCACTTGATTACCTGCCTGATTAAGATGTTAAAAGGAGCTCATGAAAACGAGGAAAGATTCAATATTTACTTGGGCCCTATTTCCTAACCTCCCTAGTGTTTTGGACACCGTTTGTGAAAAGTTTTGTTTTAACTGTTATTTTCATTGCAATGTATATGACTATATGCATCAATGTTACTGGTCTTTCTGTACATGTGTGGAATGAATAATTAATGAGTGGGCCAGTTGACATGTGGAAGTGTAAAACAAGATTGAAGTAGGATCTCAGTCTTAGTCTGCATATTCTGGTTTTCTTTTTCCCACTTGTGTTTTGAAGCACTTTGCTTTTATTGAATTTCAGTTATTTAGAATAACTTCTCTCCAGTAATTATGTGTTTAATACAGGTAAATGATAAGGGACAACTTCGCCTGAGCCGACGAGCACTACTCCCAGAAACCAATGTTGACGACCCCTCTATGAAGTCGCAAACAGGTGACCCCAAAGATGTTGCAGCTTCACAGAAAGCACCTAGTAAGAGTATGCCAAAAAGGTTTGTGAATGCACCAAAGGATGGAACTGCTGAAGAGAAGATTGAACAGCCCAAGGATAAAGTTGGCACACCAAAACTTGAGAGCTCTTCTAGAAGTTATTCTCCGGAGGACACTTTACTCCCACAAAAGAAGGTCAAGGTCTTTAAAAGAGGTCAGCCCTGCAGAAGAGGGGGCTTCTATTAACAAAAGGACAAAGAAGAGTGGCAGTAAAGCAGTCAGTAGTATCTCTAGCAAAGATGGAAGCAGTTTAGTTGATGGAGAGGCTAAAATTGGATAGCAAGTTTAATTCGTCTACTACAAGTGACAAGGATCTTTTGGTCCCCATAATTTTTGTTAGAATGGTGATGGAAGAGTCTTCATGCTGACAATAAACAGAGGTATGACCTACCCTCTATCTGTGTATGCACATGTCTGTATGTGTGTCTGCTCTTATGTACTTGTGCACATATGTGATCGAATTAGATGCATGCATATCAAAAACTCATGCTGAGTATTCCGCTTATGTGTCGGTCGCTTGATACAGAATACAAATTTGTATAGTCTTGGTAAACAAGAGTATATTATATGTCTCTTGTTTCAATTGTTTCCATGGTGGGCTTCCATGAGGATACCAATTAGAATAATGTTAATAACAAGCATGATTATGCTCTCTTTTTTCTTCTTCACAAATTAACCAGCCCACCTGCTGCAACCAAGTAGTAGGACAAATTTGGGGGGTGAATCCAGAATATGCATTTCTTTGGGTTTTTTGAGTCTTGTTTTGATGGTTAGAACTTTTGACAAACTCTTCCATTGGTTTAGAAATTGTAAATTATAAAGGCAAAGTGTATTGACTTTTTTTTTTTTTTTTTAATTGCTCATGTTGAACAACCCTTAAAAACTTTTTTCCCACTTCCCTTTGTGTGGTTAGGAGTGAGAATGAGCTGCACAATGGGAGTGAACACCCAGATGCCCGAAAGCCAAACTCGTGTTATTCAAATATTAACTTGGAGAAGAAGAAACCTAATGCGATGTATAACCCTCATATTTTCCTCCAAGGGAGCCTCTTGCAGGTTGCAAATATTTAGAAGCAGTTAGAGCATATTGTATGTTGTACTTAGAATTGGGAGAATACATCTTGGTGGGATTCAAGGAGTTTTTGTTGTATCATTAAGCTATGAGAAGGGAATTTAATGCTTTAATATCCGGTCTTTTTTCTGATTTTGTTGTAATCCTAAGCTTCAAGGTCGATTGATACATCAAGAGAGTTATGATTAGGAGTGGATCATCGTAGTTTATTATTTACGGATTCAGTGATAGTATGTTGTGTGCATACTTAGAATGGAACCATTTGTGAAAAATCTCGTTTGTCAAGTATAGAGAATAGATTCCTTGTTATTTGTATTTATGATAATGTGATTGTGCACTATATATGACCAGTTGACAGAACATCTTTTAACATGAATGGTGGAATTAGACAATGGGTATGAATGTTAAACAAATTGAGTTAACAAAATGACTTGAAACATATCATAAAACAAAAAAAAAACAAAAGAAACGAAAGGGGAAAACTTTAAGGATATGTTTTGGATTGTTGTAGTTTAATATATAATTACTTATAGTTTTGTTTGAAAATAATTAACTTAAAAATAAATAAATAAATAAGTAGACAAGCGTTTGTAAATTCTCTTTTAAAATTAGTATACTTATGAAAATGGAGAAAACAACATAATATAAAAAAAACATAATAATATACATACAAGTGTGAAATGAAACCATTGGCAAAGTAGTAATAATAAAATATTGGAAAAAAACATTTATAAATTAAAAAAAAGAAAATAATATAATTAAATTAAAGATAAAATTAAAATTGCAAAATTACAAAAAATGATCACACACCCGCCACAAGTGATGGTGATCGGAGGAGATTTGGCCTCCTCCAAGGACGTTGACATCATCGAAGAAAGTTCATTTCTCTTCTAACAATGGAGGAGGCAAAACCTCCTCCAAATCTGCAATCAAATCGCAAGATTTTGTCACGAGAATGGCACTTGAGAGACCAATTCAGCTCCATAATGGATTATGAAATCTCACAATTTCTATTGCTAGAAGGGAGAAGGCTTTTTGCCTCCTTCACTGCCAGAGGAGCACTCGACGTCACCAGATGAGGTTAGTTCTAACGGTCAGTATCGTCAACAGTGACCACTTTACGGTATAATTTGATTTTTCAATGTATTGATTAAAATATTTAATTAAAAATAATTTTATTTTTATTTTGTAGTTTTTATATTCAAAATTTCAGATTTTTTAATAATTAATAAAAATGAGGGTATTATTGTCTTTTCATTAAATTAGTAAGGGTATTATGGCATAACTATTGAGAAGTTTACAAAACAACTTTTTTAAAATTAAACGATTAATTCTCAAATTACGTCAATAGCAAAACCTATCCGTACAAATAAAGAGAAACGGATTATTAAAATTTCACTTATACAACAATTTGTATTTTTTTGGAGTGTATTTAATTTATGGTGTATTCAATCTAGATTTTTGGAGTTTGATGAATTTTATTTTCTTAGTAAGAGATTATGGTAAAATTTACGGATTTTATAAATTCTATAGAGTTTGTTGGATTTTTTATATTTATATGGAATTGAATGGATTTTTAATGATTTGTGTTAAAAAAAATAATATTTTATTAATAATAATTTAAAATCCATCAAATTTTATGGGAATAGGACAAAATTTATTATGTGCCTTTTATTTTATTTGAATTTTTTTTGAACAAATGTGCCTATTTTATTTATATTTTTACTTTACAATCCATCATATTCTATCACTAGTAATTTTATAAAATCAATAATTTTTAAATAGGTCCTAGATTTTAATAAAGTCTTAAAAGTTTGAATT